>JAFMTC010004883.1:38858-68754 GCA_018845635.1 Nicrophorus orbicollis | reverse complement strand
GCTGCGATTACCATCACGACGGCGGCGGCCGGCCCGTTGCGGCGGGCACGTCTCGGACACATCGTCCGGGCATCACTACACCACCGTCCCCCTGCTGCAACCACCACCACACTCACATCCTTCGCACGTAAAACCTGCAACCAAAAATACACTCAAGATATGACTATTAACTATACAACTATGGGAAAAGTAGGGTAAAATAAAAACAGAACTGCGACCTAACTTGTTATTAGTTTTCCGGTCACCTATCAGATCAGAACAAAATATTTGCGTACATATCGATTTGACATGTATCTGTTGCGTTTGGACAATGGGATTAATCAGAATTTTGACAAGGGCGGTATTAAGCGAATTTCTGCGGTGGTGTGTGCGCACATTTAAATGACAAATTGATTGCAATCTGAAAAAGCGCGGAGGAGAAATGAATGAATGAATGAAAAGAGAAAAACAATACGAACGAACGGATAAAATACGCTTCGCGCATAACGAGAAAACAACACAAACGCGCAACAAGATAAATGTTACATTTTCTTCCTGATTACTCCTATTTTTAATTACGCTCGACCATATATCATTTCGCCGCCCCCGGCGACGTTAATAATAATTTTCAACTGAAATATATATATTAGCGTTCCTTTTCTCTTTCACCGCTCGAAAGCGGGACACGCAGTGTGGCAGACAAAGATGACAAAAGAAGTTTGAGTATGAGTCTGAGAGAGAGAGAGAGAGAAAGAAGTTTCTAATATGTGTCGGGGGTGGCGTTGGATACAGACACGTCCGCACTCCCGTCCCGCACCATCATTCCTCGAGTAGCCTACTTTGAAAAATGCCCTCGACGGAAACCGCGTCGTCCCCAGGAATAGAGCGAGAGAGAGAGAGAAAGGGGAGAAGTTTTATAAAAAAGCGCGTCCCTCAAGTAGGCTCTGCAAACTTCCGGTGAGTATCGTGAATATACGCGTACGAGATAGGAAAAATAATAATATTTGATGTATGTTCCGGTTCAAACACTCCCCCTGCGTCTACCCTTCAACAAGAAATGGATATTTTATTACAAATATACGTTTTTTTATTTATGTTCTTGGCTCCTTTTCCGCACGCGTTCACATGAGAAATGGCGATGAAATTTTCGGGCATTAATAAAAAAATATTGCCAACTGCAAATAAATAAATTACCAAATTTATTCACTTTTAGCGCTTTTTAACTCATGACGTCTCACTTGACAAGTGGAAAAATTAAGTAATTCATACGTATATTTTTTAATATTAATGATTTGCTTAAGGTCCTATTTACGTTTCAAAAATCATTAGATTTATCAATTCCGAAGAATGGCAAGTAAAATGAATTAGATATTGCTTGTGCATTATTTTACAATTATTGAAATCCTATATATGTTCTTCAAATGAATACGCAAATGAAAACCGATAGATGGCGTAAGTACAGTTACCCTTGTTTATTTTATTTTTTTGATGTTTGATGTCAGCGAATATGAGAGGAACAAAGGGACAACTTCCGAGGGGAATGGCAACAACGAGAGTCCGATCTGTAATTCCGGTGGGAGCGTTAACGGATGTTGGTAATTGGATTGCCAACATACTAAAGATGACTGTAACTAGGTCAAACTATAACTGATCCTAACGTATCCATTGTACTCTAACGTAGTGTAAAACTTTCATTCATCGACAAAATAAAATATTATATAAACAATTGTAATATTTACATATAACTTTAACTGCAATGTTTAACTTATGAAACAATTTTTTTGTTATTAGACATAATCAAGTATTTCTTTATAAAAACTAATATTCTTTTCATAAAATATTGATAAATGAAACTCGAAATATTTTTTTGCAAATTTTGAATTATTTCATTTTAAATAAATGTGAATTAAATTCAATTTCAACGGACAATGTATTTAATAAATTTTTCATTTACTAGATTTTCAATATTTATTTGTATATAATAATATTTCAGTGGCGAGCGGACCTTTGTTAAAATATTTAAATTATTCTATTTTAATCTCATTGCATTTCAATAATTCATAAATTATTGCAAAAGTACGTATGTGAATATCCCAGAATTCAGTTTCCCATTTGAATATTATTGACTTGCAAACTTTAGAATTAATATATTTCAAAAAGTATACATTAAGTGAATAAAATGAGGGAAGCAAACATTTTCAATATGTCATAAAGTATTACAAGATTAATTCATAATTGAATGGTTATTATTAATTGTGTAAATACAACTAATTAATGGTGAGTATTCAATGTATTTCAAATCCCGAGTGAACAGAAACATCGATAATGCATTGTAATATATACGAGTTTCGTCGAATTTAATCAAGATTGGTGGGTTGCCGCCATCCATCTTGTTTCCAAATGACACGTGTCAATAGGTGCGCGCAGCGTCAGCGTAATAATCCATTAGGCAACTATTTACGCAACGACGGTTGCGTATTCACCTGCAAAATCAACAACAAACTTTTTTTTCAAATTCTCTCTCTCTCTCTATCTACAGCACAACGAGCACTCGACATTGCTATTTGCAGATTCATAATGAAGATCGCCGAACGGGATTAATTGGCGGAAGCGATCCGGGTTGCCTATAATCGACGATTAATTAAAACGCATTTCGATCGTGCATTCCAATTACACACTGTAAATCCCATTATTGCCTATTGTGTGTTGGGCGCAAAAGCGAAGACGTATTTTTTATTTTTTGTTATTGTGACAGGAACATGATGTAATGCATGAATCATCATCGATTTGCTCGCAGACGGATATCCGGATGGAATTTATATATGCGAATCGACGCGGAAACAAAACAATTTTGGGTAACAGCTCCCCGGAGGAAGAGACGAGAACGCGCATCGCAGGTGGAAATAAGGAGAGCCGGTGATTGATGGCGTTTGAAGTGGGCGGAATCCTCCCCCAGCGAATGCCTTGCGATTCTCCCCCAACACACCAAGCCTTTGATAAATTTAATTCCGAAAGCGCCACCTATGTCAATCGAATAAAAATAAATGTGAAGTAGGGAATACGAATTTAATATTCCGACCGGTTTTAGTTCTGGTTTTCTCACCTGACGTGAGAAAAGTATAAGTTATTTGTCAATTATTGCGCACAAGCGATATCTATTCCGTTATTCTTGCCAGATCTTGAGAATAGTTTAATTGTAACTAAATATTCGACTAAACTAATATGGTAGATGATATTTGTATTTATTAAGGATTTCCTATTTACCATAGTTTATATTCTGTTACACTTCTAAAAAAGTTACAAAAAAAAAACCTACCAAGGAGTAGTTGATTTGCCAAGTAAATACACCCATATCTCGCTCTTTATACGGCATTTCGCTATAACGGCCCTCTTCAATTAAGGCACGTTTTCGATTTACGGCCTAAAATGTTTCGCTATAACGGCAAACAACCTTTTTCGATGTCGATATATCTAAACAAAGTTAATTTGCAGCACATTAAGAAAAGTTAGCAAATAAAATCTAACCAAGAGTAGTTTTTTTATACTTTACTTGACTTGCAAGCTCTTTAGGTAGAGAGTTCTAGTAAAAATACCAGAATCGAATCGGAAATGAGAGGCGAAAAAAAAAATAACGGCAACATGTTTTATAACGTGCTCAACCACTTTTTTCCTGCCTCGTATTTATGACCCCCGACTGCTGTAATGGACTTTTAATGACACCCTCTCGCCCCTAACCGAAAACGCTACAATGTAAATCGCAAAATGAGCACAAAAAACGTACTGTCAACGAATAAATTCATGAAAATTAATAAACAATTACGATTTCTTTTTTAATTTCCATACAATTACGCCGACCACAAAATAAAAACTAACAGCAAATTAATGTATACTGCATACAATCAGTATATTCCAAACGGGTGTATTTTTCGCGTAATTATATGGAAAATCTCCGATATTAAAATGGATGATATTAACCGAAAATCCGCATTCATAATGCGACTTTGCATTGCATCCCCGTCACGCATAAATTGTAATTAACATAAACGAATAAATATATTAGTTGTTGATTAAATCGCGAAATGCGTTGCGAAATGCGAACGTTGTCCGATCAAAAATGATTATAATTTATAATTACTAGATAACGAAAATAAAGTAAATTTAAATAATATATTTAATTAATGCGAAATTATAGCCATTAGCGAAATGTAAATATTTTTGCAAGTTGTTAATGTTTAATTAAGTAAAATTTGATTTGATATGTGTACAGTTCAACATGTAGTATTATACCTTTATTTCGTGATGGTGAACAAATCTGCCATGTCAAGAATGTATATATGGTTGCATCAAGACGGTTTGGATGATCATATTAGCAAATTTTGTATATGCAAAGTGAACGAAGTTTGCATGGAAATACTCTTTTAATTAATTTATGCATTGTATACTGTCTCACAGTTCGAGATTATCGATGTTTTGATTAAAGTAGTACCACATCAAATATTCAATAGGCAACTCAAGGTACATTGGAAAGCGATCGTTCTATCTAAATAATGTATGTATTATGTATCAACTGATTTTTTTTTAAAGATTTAGTGAATTTTAAAAATCAAATGCAAATTTCATAATGAAAAAACGTAGTTATTTAACCTAAATACGGCTACTAAACTTCAGTTTTCCAAAAAGAGGATTCGTTTTTTAATATAAACATTGATTATATTTCAAATGCATGATGCTATTTTATTAGACTTAGAACTGATACTCGAAGAATAACGCTTGGTTATTATCAATGCAACTAATCTATTTGAATTTAGGTAATGGAAAGTAGATTGCTGCACGTGATTGTTGGCTCAATGAATAATGTTAATTGCTGCATTACAATGCTACCGTGAAATTGATTCGACTGGAAAGATGCACAGTATGTTTGTGGGTTGCATGCGGTGATGAGTATCTATGGTTGCGCATGGTGACCAATGCGGTTCACCGGATCGCCGCAAGCCGAAGCATTCATACACATCGATCATCACAACTTATTAAAACCGATCCGAGAAGCACGATCTTAACCCGGAATCCAATTAGATGCGTGTGTTAATTACGTTGTGATTGTCGGGTTTTCGGACGCTTGCACAAGTCCGATTGGGACACGTGTCCGTGCGGAAAGTTGGTGCAGTTGTTTGCAACCCACCGAGCGCGAGCCAGAGTTTTCCCTGTGACACTTTAATTAAGGGAACGGAACGTCGGTCTGGCGGGGTGGTTCTGTTAGGGGTTTGAGGCGAGACCCTTATAAACTCGCCGCCCCGTGCCGCCGCCTCCGACCGGTTCAGTTGTCTGTCCGTCCGCACCGGCAGTAATCAGGCCGCAATTCCACTTACATTCCCTCGCATTACCTCCATTCCGACCATTTGTTACGCTCCGTCCGATTTCAAATTACCGCCTCAGCCGACGATGCCGCTCCCTTCACCCTCCTCCACCACGACCACCAACCATTTCGCATATTAGAACGTCGAGACGTCGGTTACGGAGGAATGCGTTGCTGCGGTTGCATAACCCGCTCGAACACATTTCAAAATTTGAGCATGTCCCGCAGGCATCCGACGAATAGTTAATGTATATAAGAAACTGGCGAACTTTACGACTAAACTTTATAACAACTTATTCCTTATTTGAAAAAAATAATAAGAATTAACCTTTTTTCGGATCGATTCATGATACTTTTTGACACTTCCGGTGAAACCGGAAAAAGTGAAATAACTATGCTTAACCACATTAAACAATAAATACTAACTTTTAATCAATAATAAAATAATGTAATACTGATTTTAAGTGATAAAATAGACGAATTTATGATACATTAAACAAAAACTGATTATTATTTCATTGTATTTGATTGGGTGATGAATGAATTAATAGTTATTTTTTGTAATTCCGGAAATAAAGTGTAAATTGATATTTACTGAGTCTAATATGTAACGTATCGTTTACATCGGACCATTGTGTTAAACGTTGAATGAATAAAATGATTCGGGGCGAATATAATCTGTTTGCAGTGTTGACACCATTAGGTTTACGATCGGAGCGTGGACCGTTGTGCGGAATTCAATTAACTGGTGTACATTCGGTTGCCTAATTGCGAATAATAATTTCCGGCGCGGGCTGACGCGTGGCTGGACTTCCAGTTATGATTTCGATGGGGGGATGAAAACTGGGTGTATTGGTGGTGGTGGTGGTGATGATGATGATGGGCGAGGAGCGGCAGGACGACACATCTTGCGCGCGTATAATTATCGGAACATTTGGCGTGTTAACACTGGCCGGACATTACGACGGGTGCGCCACATAATGTCGATGTAATCGGACGTGATTGATGTCTGTCGGGACGGCAGGATATGCACGATACGGCCTAATCTCCTTTCTGGATTGAAAACTACGTTTTCTTCCATCCACCTTTATGTTTTTATTGTTCCTCTTTTTTTTCGGATGGGAACGTAACGAAATGGAGCAGGTAATGCCATAAATCGGGATAAGAGACTATTCGGCGGGGATACATAAAAATGAAACCGTCGGAGGAGGACGCATCTTTTATACATGGGTGTGCGGTTGCCGCAAATTGACTACGACTCGAGCTGTAATTGGAAAAATATGGAACACTCCCGACACGCAAAAAGGAACAATGGTTTATGGAACTATTCATCAATGTGTATACAATAGCCAACCGATATATCTACGTGAACAATAAACTATTTGCAATTTTATCAAAATTGATTTTTTTTATGATTGTCACTGTAAAAGCGGGTCACAATCTCGGCTCCATATGTGGTACAATGATCAATCTCAAGGTATACATTCAGACTTTCCATGATACTTTGTGCAATTTTTGTAACTGTTACCAATTTCCTGTAATTTACTATCAAAGTTGATGCAATCAAGTTTTCTTTTATTAATGTTACGGTCCTAGTTCTGGAACCTTTTCGGTCGTTATCAGCCTCACTACTTTTATTGCTGACCAGTAAACGCCGGAAAAATTGGCCAGCTGTGGGGTTTGAACCAGCACCTCCCACAACAGATTTTTGTGATGCAGGGACTCTTTTTTCGATATTTTTTTTCGATAATAATTAATCAGATATGAGTATTGTAAATGAAGCAGAATAGTCAGGTTTTCCAACATATCAATTGTAATTTTTGAAACTATTACCATTTTTCTGTAATTTACTCTCAAAGTTGAAGAAATTAAGTGTTTTTAAAAATCATTAATTTTCTCGGTTACAATTAGTGATACAATCATATATGAGTATTGTAAATGAAGCAGGATAGTCAAGCTTTCCAATATACCAATAGTCATACCAATTAACATTTTCGTGTAATTTTCACTATTTTTGAAGTGTCTTTACAAATCATTCAATTCCTATGTATCAATATAATCAAGCTTTACAACGTACTATTTGCCATATTCGTATCTATTACACTTTTACTATATAAGTTGAAAAAAAGCAATGCTTATGAAAATCGAGATCACAAGCACAAAATTGAATAAGCATTCTCATTAAAGCTAAATAATCAGGCGTTTCAACGTGATATTTGTCATATTTGTGACTATTATGAATTTCATGTAATTTAAGAAAGTTGACAACAGTTTTTTTAACAACACAATAATCAATCTAAAGAAAGAATTTTCATGGTACCATGTGCTACCATTGTAACTATTATTGACTTCCAATAATTAACTGTCAAAATTGAACAAAAAAGTATGGTAAAAGTATTTTAATATAACAAACAGAATGCTAAAATCTCTTCATTAAATAGATGAAAGGGTCTATCATGCGATGGGGATTTTAATGCTAGTTGTAAAAAGTGACTATAAATCATCCAAAACAGGAAATCTTGTCATCGGACTAATTAAGGTCCTCGGGTGGGGAAGTGCGGTTCTAGATGGAAGTCGCCTAAACCACAACGGGCTCAATAACGGCCGACTTTACGAGCCCATCGAATATTATGAGAGAGCGCCGCCTCCGCCTCATCCACCCTTAACGACTAAATAAATTTGCGGCTTAATCCGCCCCCAGCTCCCGCCCGCGATTCCGTTCGCCGGGATAATGTTGATGCGTGCATGTTCTACATGCTAGGTGTGGGTGTCTATGTGCGAACTAGTGGGGCGTTAGTTGCCCGAAGGGCGGGTGTGTGCACTGGGGATCGATTGATTCCAATCAATCTACGCGCCGCAGAAAATTGATTCCGGTTTGAGTAGATGGGCTTGAGGATGGGTATGAGTATGGTTCGGACGGGCACACGTTAAGGAGCTTTCTGAAACGTTAATTGACTATCGCCGCCCCTCCGAGAGAGCTCATTATTAATCGCGCTGGAATTAAATTTCCCAAATCGATAAGCCACTTTTGAAGCGAACGCAACCAATCACTCTTACCTCGTCGACGTGTTGCCTGATTTCCTGCACTTAATCTTGTCACCTTTCTTTTACAACGTCTTTTCAGCAAACTTCCTTTGATCACCCACAAATATAAGTGTAGTAAAATAGCTTTAGTTGTATTTATCTAATTTAAGTACATTTAGTTTGAATGAGATGAAATCTAATTTGGTATCGCTTAATTTTACTTTAGTCAGAGCCGTATTTAGGTACATTATATCAAAAATATAAAAACAAACTGAACAAAGAATAAATAGTTTCAAAGTATGTATTATTAATTTTCAACTTAAATTAAAAAAATAAGTAAGCTTATTTCATATAAATGTAAATCCGGTACTTATTATAATATTAGCGTAAGCCAAAATTGAGTTCAATTGGTTTACTGGAAGTTACATTACTTGAAATGTCATAAAGAAATAACTTTATAAGGTAACTGCAAACTTATTGCTTCTACTTGTCGAACGGTGGTCGTACATCTGTACAAAAATAGTTTCGATAAAGAATCAAAGAAGATTTACATCAATTTCCTTTTGAATATTGAAGTAACCGAAGAATATCAACCGGCAGAAACGTTTTCCATCGATTCGAAACTCCTGCAGCGGCAATCTGCATAACTCATACTGTGTGTGGGGTAGAGGACTTTCATTTCATTTTTTATAAATGTATGGATGTGCGGAGGGCGGCCTGCATTACTCAAGCAGGAAACAGAGATCGTTTATTCATTATTCCAAATTTATTTTTGATTTATCGCTTCGCGAAAGAAACTTTTCATAGAGTAGAATGAAATTTTAGGAAAAAAAATATATAGTTGGGAAATAAAAATGTGTGTATCCAATGTTTATATTTATATGTATATAAATAGATAGATTGCGTCGCATTTGTTATTGAAATTGCATGAATAAATGCGCGTTCGCTCTTTCCGGTTTGATAAATCCCGGACATTTGTTGGGTTCGGAGCTTGATTTATGCGCGTTTCCCGTGAATTAGGGCCTCCGGAGTGCACTTTGCGCGAAGACGCTGCACATTTTTATTAATGCCCTTCATCCCTCCCGCGTTTAAGGTATATAAAACTTTTACGGAGGAACAATACAACGGCGATATCCGCCACGAGATATTGATTTATGCATTAGCGTTAAGAAAATGCCCGGGGAAAATTGTACAGACTCAGGAGTTGTTTTAAGAAAAAAGAAGAGTAAAAATAAATAAAGTAAACGATGAACTTAAGTATCCACGCCATTAAGGAATCGTTAGTTGGAGTGCGGAGGATAGAGGGCGCGACGGCTTTTTTGCAGTTTTGTATTCGATTTAATTGTCTCCGAATTCTTTCAGACTTTATCTGCAGCGGGCGACTGAAAAAATAAAACAGAGAAGGGCGGCCACGGATGGAAGGAAACTTTAATTGGTCAAATATATACTCTGGCCTTCCAGTGAGAAAAAAATAACTAGAGAGAGAGAAAAAGATAGATGAAGAGGTGGGAGAGAGAGAGAAAGGGAGAGTTTAATGTGTCCGCCCCTTAGGGGCGCAGAGGGATGCAGAACTAAACCGCAGTGTAAATCGAAAGAAATAAATCACAGCTTCTTCGCCGAATAAAACAATGGCAATAAATCACCGGAACGGACAAACAAACAACGTAAAGAAACAATCGGGGGGGAGGCGAAAAGTGTACGGCAACCGAACATGTCGACGCGTGTCGCGGGTTGCATCTCACGGTCGCGCTTTGATTAATCGCCGACCAAGGGCAGTGTTCCCGCAGTTCCTGTTCCTCTCCCGAAACCGTAATAATCGTAAATCGCATCGGTCCCGCTTTGCGAGACTCCACGGCCACCTTTACTGCAGTTTAGAGTTGTGTAATCTCCAGCGGTGCAATAAACGCGGCGACGTCCTCGTCTCCGGGGCGCCGTCCCCCTTCTTCGTCCCACCCAACTTCACCGCAGCCGCCTTTCACCTTTTCTCATACACACCCCATAAACCCGCAAATATTTCACCGCAACCATCATAACAATGATATGTGGACGCGAATATCTCGCCACGTCCTTATGCATGCCTCCACTTGAATTATTTCCGCGCCACCGGAATTTCTTCATTTTCATACCGAGCCGCAGAGCGCCGGAGGAAAGGGAACCAGGGATGCAGGAGCGACAGAGAAAGAGGCAAAAAGGACACTCACGAGAAAGAATTTCCAGCCGCCAGAGACGCTTTTAGTATATTGAAGAGGGGACCTACAGAGCGAGAGAGAGAGAGTGAGAGAAAACACGTTTCACTTATTAACGCAATTCCGGAAATGCGCATTTCCTGTTTCATCTCCAAACACCACTAGACATTTTATAATAATATTTCCTCCTCCTAAGGAAAATTCGTTCCAGCGTAAGACCCAGAACTGAAATCCGAGGTACTACTCTACGTTCAAGGTCAAACATACTTCCAATGACGCTGCCTATGCTTTATCCACTTATATATTAAAATTTCGAAATTTGGATATGTAATAATGATAATAATTATTATATTATACTTTATTATCTAAAACTAAAAACCTAATACAAAATTTTAAAAATACAAGATCAAAAGAAACCGAATTAGTCTATCTATGAAACCCACTAGTTTTAGTAATATTTTTATCGATGTCTCAACTACAACTATTTTAATAAAAACATCTTCATATTACAATATATTGCAATTTTCATTAATGTCAAATACACCCATACCTCGTTATACGGCCTAGATACGTTCCAGGAAACTTGGCCGCAAAGCGAAAAGCCGTATAAGGAATAAATTATTGCGCTTGCGCAATATTGGCAACATGTAGATATATCGACAAGGAAAAGTTTTTTTGCCGTTATAGCGAAACATTTTGGGCCGTAAATCGAAAACGTGCCTTAATTGAAGAGGGCCGTTATAGCGAAATGCCGTACAAAGAGAGACCGTATAGCGAGGTATGGGTGTACTAATAAAAAATACGAATTATTTGAAGATTGTTTTCGTTTTGTGACTATTGCAATAAATATTATTTTTTGATGAACAAATATAATAAATTGAAGATTATTTGTCATACCGTAATACAAAGTTTGCTTAAGCAATAATAATATATTTTTATGCAACACTACTAACATTTGTGTATGCTTCAGGGCAACTTGTTATAAGCATGCATATATTCCGTGTCATCAAGATGCAATTCTAAAAGTTATACATCTTCTAATAAACTTCGCAGCCAATTGCACTCGGAATTCTATCCACAAAAAAGAAAACAGCGATACGCTCTTAAAATTTGATGCGAATATATTTTACACTGGAAGTTTTCGTCGGTTGCCTATCTCTCTCTCTCTTTCTCTGCACAATTGATCCAATAAACGGAAACAACTTGCGGATTTCCTTTACGCGAAACGGAAAATCACGGACCCGTATAAAGCAAAATTACGAGCGCTCAATCCCTTCAATCGCAGTAAGCATTAAAATCGAAAGCGAAAACAAAGCGTCACGTGTTTCCGATTATTTCCACTCAGCTTCCTTTATTCCGTGATCCAATAATTGTTGTTTTTAAAACGAGAGATAAAACAGAAATGTTATAAAATTATTAATAATACAAATGTACAAACAACAATAAAAACTATAATATTCCGACTGATGTTCCAACCGCTTGTGCAGCGAATGAAATATGTATCCCGTTTTTTTTTCATCGATGATTTTTTGTTTGTTTGCATTTTTTAAAGTTATTTTGTTGCACAATTCAATTGTTTGCATGCTAGTTTCGGCGATCATTATCATGCTTTGGATTGGTGTTGTTCGGTCGTTTGCTCCACTTATTCTGAATTCGAGTTCAAAGCCCGATCCTGATTTAGGCCACCGCTTCCCAATAAATTAGTGTTAGCATTATCATTCAATTGGAATTCGCCAATTTGCCGTCCTCCCACCCGGATTACGCGAGTCTAGTCCACCTGCCGCCGATGCCACACCACCGAACTCCGGTCGAACGGAAGCGAAAACAAATACGCGCATAATTGGATCCTTAATTAGACGCTCAATCGGATTCCATAAATTGATAAAGCCAATTTCTTCTATTTCTTCTTTAATAGTACAAGAAATGAACTCAATAATTTAAAATCATTCATAATTTTGTTTACTTGGAATTAGGATGAAAAAGAAACAATGTAAATTAAAAAATATTTATTTTCAAATTTTCAAATCTAATTATCTTCGAAACAAATGATTTGATCAAAAAATATTATTATAGTTTATTACTAGAAATTTCCATCTTTACAATATAAGAGGTTTTTGCGAAAGTAAAGCTTGATTTACTAATATTTCCGGGTTAACCGGAAGTTGTTTAAACAACGTAGATTCAAGTTACAAACTATTTATTAATAAAAACGAGAGTTTTTATTTTGTTTATAAGTATTTTAAACGAATAATTCAAGTTTTATAGCAGTTATTTACGTTTTCCAATACGAATTTTACGATGAAACTAAAGCGAAACACCGGTGTATTCCCGTGGTCGATGCGTAATTAAAGCATTGCGGTTTGCAATCAGCCTTGCTTTGTTCCAATTATAACTTTGATCGGCTAATCTGAACAACAACTGTTTGTCTTTTATACGCGTTCGATCCATGTTTTGCGTTGCGGACTGCACGCCCACCGTCGTTGATTATCGTGGAACATTTTCCGGGTTGGGGTTTGTTTGTAAATTATGCGGGCGTAATTCTAATTTGCGAAACGGACAATTGGGCGCTAAGCACGCATAAACACAGCGTCCGTGGGATGTGGGGGGCGGTAGGCGGCTCGCAAATCTCATTCCGAGACTTTTTCCATTCCGGCTCTAACTGAAATTTACTGGTTCGTACGGCACGATCAATTAATTAGACTCAATTTGCGAGCGAAACGTGAATCATTATTTTGCCTCGGATTAGGAGACCGAAACATCCAACAGTCACATAAAAGTAAACGAAAAAAAAAACAGGGAGCAGGAACAGAACGCACAATGCTAATAAACCGCAGCTGCATTCACGTGAATTGGGTGAACCAATGGAACATCACCGTCGGGACTTAGAACCTTTTGTTCCAGTTTTAATGTGCTTTTACGCAGATATGCTCCGCTGTTTGCATAGCAATCTCCACGCAAAGTCGCAGCGCCATCTATTATATAAGTTTTTTTCCACCACATATTTCACAGTCAAATTTCGAAAGCAAACAGTTTTAATTCGACATCGGGGAATTTCCATGCCGGAATTATAAACTAATATTTAATTCTTTTATATAATACTTTCCAAATTAAAGGTTATATTATTAACTCTAAATTTCGTGCTCGAAACTTTCTTTTTTAGGAGTTGGCAATAAAAATATTCGTTTCGCCTGCGAGCGGCAGAAGAAAAGTTTCCACCCATTTTCGCCAGGCACGAACCTCGTAATTAACGGGAACATGCAATTAGAACGTTTCCATCTGGAACTGGCAAAACTCGCATTATTTCCATAAACATGAACTTCCGGGGTACGGATCTTCGCATCTATTTCAGTTGTACGCGTTCCAATCATTATTGCATTATCATTCCATTTCGGATTTTAATGAATTAACTGGACTGGAAATACTTTGCATGCCATTCATTGCATCGAAAACAGAACGCAATTCGATGTTTCCATTTTAATTGGCACCTCTCTCTATTTATGCAAATTCATTAAGCTCCGTATTTACGTCACAACGTTGTTGTGATTACAATTACCAATTTCAAGGCGGCGTTGCAAAAACAAAGCGTACCCCAAGTATCCGTTCTTGGCATTAAAATTTTAATTCCATGATTTTTTTAATCCACGTAGGAAAATTAAAAAATCTAAATTGAGATTCTATTACTACAAGATTATAGCTTTTATGTGAGTGTTGATGGAAGATGAAGACTTATTTTTAATATAGCTTCTGGTCAATGTTCGTGTATCACGTCCAGATGGTGGATGTATCGTGGGGGAACGACGTTCGGGGGATTAAGACTGATGGCGTATCCGAACTAAACTAAACAGGGATCTTGGATAGATGGCATCTTTACCGCCGGCCGCAAAGTAAACAGCGTTCCGGAGACGACACGATGCAATCAGCGAGTCGAAACATTCATTAGTCTCCAGACACTCCGCCACACAATTGCTAGTCACTTTATCGTCAGTCCGCATTTCAAGAAAAAAAAAGAAGTAACAATAAAGCCGCAAGATATATAGTTTGAAATTCTTTCTATTTCCTACATAATTAATACATTATACAATAGATAATAATTAAGTTAAAACATGATCCGAGAGTTAATTTGAGATTTACATACAATGAATGAAAAGCATGAACCAAGTAATTTAATGATTTTCTTTAGTAATTTTGACTTTTTCTGACATCTAATTTTGGATCCAAAAAAACTAGACAGCTTGAAAATGGAGCATTGGAATTTCACTTTTAAACTTCGGTCAAGTATTCTGAACATTTCAATAATTTTATTTGTTAATTTTCCGATAGGTAAATTTGATACGTATTGATTTAATGTCTCTCAAATATTTTTTAATACCCAAAATGTGTTTTGTGTTTTATTTGCGTTTAAATGTATATATGTAGGAATGCTGCATTCGATTTATCTGTTGTTGCCGGAATCCGATAAAACGTAAAACAATTGGAAAAGCTCGAACATCGAATGCAAATGTTGCGAGAAATTCGTGGACTGTAAGTTTACACTGTACACGACTCCTTCGACGTGTATATGAATGTGCATTGCGGTGTATTTCTTCGGGAAATCGCGCGGAAGAATGGCGAACAACTCAATCTCCGTATTTCATGGGATCACCCTCAATTCGCAGCGGCTCAAATGCGCATTATTATTTACATTTTCATTTCGAAAATTGCAAAGAAAAGAAAAAAGAAGCTATAACTCATTGGTGTTAGTAGAAATTGCATTACAGGTGCGCATCGATTCGCAGTGGCAATATATCCGCATTCTGCTGCAGGCGATGAAGAGGTGGTGGATGATGAAGAGGCGGAGGAGTTTGAGGATACGATATGAAAACGTTGTAAAGTTTGATGGATGGCGGAGTTTACTGCAAATTGGATTCCGGTCTTAATTGATGATTTAATTCGCAGGCGGGCTTTAGTGCAGCCGCCGCCCCCACAGGAACAACGACCGTTAATCGACGATAATTGCACTCCCTTATATAACTATATATACATGCACGAAGAGCATGAATGTTAAAAATTAGTTGTCGACAACTATTCATCAATTATAGGTCAGTGTAACTAACGCCATCTATAACGCATTATCGAACTCTCTTCATGACATTTTACTTAATTATCAAGTGGAGCAATTGTTTTCATAAGTTTAGATAATACAATTAAATATAGATGGCGTAACATAAAAACATGTCAAATTGGAGGCAGGGTTAAATCAAAAACCAATTCTTTGTTGCCAACTGTCAAAAAAGTAACTGATGTTTCTTGAGTTAATGACCATATCTCAATTTTTTCATATATTTCTTTTGATATGCATAAAGATTATATTGGTACTTAGAGATTTTCAGTAGATTAGGATATTATTAGTTTACTAATTTAACTATTTATTTACCTAATAATATCTTTGCTTTACAATCGAAGAGTTTCAGGTTGGAAACGTAATGTAACGATAAATGGGCAAAGTGTCAAATTTGAGCAAATCAGTATCGATTATGCAACAGTTTAATCATCGCTGCGGGACGTTTGGCAGAGAAAAGTGGGCAGCGTCCTTTTTTTTCTGGCAGCTGACGTTCTTTAAGTGGGCAACCAAACAAACGGAGGAGAGAGGAAAAAACCCTAATCGAATTCACGCCTGGGTCAAGTGCTTCGACACTTCACCAGAAAACTTTTTGTTGCTCCCTTATACGAAACCAACCACAAAAAGGTATAGAAATGGATGTTAAACGGCGCATATACCGCTTCGTTTTTTCATCTCCTATTTATGAATTTAATGTAAAGTAACTTTCTCTTCGCATTTTTTGCGGAACGGTTTAAGGGCTTTATGTCCTGCCATTGAGCCGAGGTTTGGCGCGACGGGGGAGGAATGAGAAGGACCGAAAGGACCCTTTAACAACACGACACCGGCAGACAACTCCCTTCTCCCTCGCTCACTCTCAGCCTCTTCTGCAGACACGAGGACGGTCGGATCGGTCCCTTCTTTGAGCTTTATGTGCATGTGTACGTCGATGATGGGGACGGCGTTTAAGTTCGCCGGCCACGTAAATTGCCATCCAGGCTTTGTCCCATCCGACGTCGTCTCGAAGATAACTTTGATCTCTCCTCTGCTACCGCCGCTACCCTTAGATATCATACAGAGAAAAGATATTGCTACCCTTCAAGAACATCGACTTGATCTAAATATTAGTTTTGCTGGATACACGCAGCCCTATAGAGGCAAAACCCGCATATCTGAGCATGATGTTTATAGAATGAAACCATAGCTGAACATTTATTTAGACAATTATTTGATTCCACAATCCTCAGATTACATTACAACAGATTACATCTCACGTATATCATTTCAATAAAAAAATAGGTTAAATTAAGTCAACTTAACCAACGCCATCTATAACGCATTATCGAAGTTTCTTCATGACATTTTACTTAAGTTACTTTGGAGAATCGTCGACGGTGTGAGGAAGATGTAGATGCAGAGAGAATTATTCGGTCGATACACAAAATATATATAGTCGTATAATTATACAGATGGTACAAAGTGTAGACAAATGAACAGAAACAATTATACTGTAAATACGAAGAGAGAACCTTACTGCTTGATGGGTGAGAGACGAAAGAGGTCCGTACTGACCGGCGGGTGTGAAACAAGAGAGAATGATTTTTCCGGGTTCGTCTCTTATGTTTCTGGGGGTCGTAAAACTTAAGCCTCTTATTTCCTTATCCAAAACATCTGTTTACCACGTGAGCGGACATGAGCGCCACATTACTAACAGGGTTACTTAAGTTACTCTATTAGCAACAAATAATATAACATCTTCATGCCAACTGTAAAAAACACATGTCATTTATACACACAAATATACTACTTCTTCTTATACCATATACAAAATATTATAAAAGTTATATTAGGCAAATCTAAAAATTAAAATAAGTTACTGAAATCTACATTATTATTCGAATTCTTCTTCTTTGCCCTCATAGATTATATTGGGTTATTGAGTACTACCAAGTTTTTTAAAATAACTGAATAACCTTGAAGTTACTAGTGTTTGGTTGTTTAGATTTTGTCGACGTTATAACTTCTGCAGAAACGTCAAGTCATCGTTTCGCAAAAAAAGCTCTCTTCGATTGGATGATTAAAGACAGCTGCGGCGCACTACCACTTCCGGGTCGACGTTGCCAAATTTGAATTTGATGCTGCGAAACGCCGTAAAGACCGGAACTTATGGTTTTGCATGCGGTGTAAATAGGAGAGAGAGAGAGAGAGAGAGGCAAGAGGGTCTGCACTAAAACTGCCGACTGGGGAGAGAGGTTAGTCGAACTTAGGTTCTGTACTATGCGGACCAAGTGGAAGTAGCTGTTGGCACCGTAATGGTCTCTCGCCGGTGGTTGCGATGCAACAATAACAATAACAATTACTCCGGTTACGGCGTATCGTGGCAACTGTTCTCTGCATTTTATTTTCACCCCCTTCGCTCTCAGCACTTCCCTGAACAGCGTACACTAGACCAGCAGTCCAAAACCTAACCGCCTCCACACCCGTCTGCCCCTCAGTTACCGGCCAACTTGCGAACCAATTAAAATCGATTGCCTCCATCGAAAACTTGCTCCCGCAGCGAACCGGAAAATAAAAGTACTGCCAACTGTTTTATGAATGCATTACGGAGAAAACGCTTTTTCGCTTTAACAATCTCGGTCCATTTTATAGCCGCAAGTTATCGATGATCCACTAAAAATCGTAGATTGCATGTTTCCACATTCAATCACGCGTGATTTTCACAAATAGAAATTCAGTTCTTCCATGTTTCCATATTATCACAGTACTTAGACGTCATATCAGTAATTAATGACTATTTATTGGAACGCCATCTTTGTTAAAGCGGAAAAGCTTATTTATTACATCATATGACATACTTCAATATGGCAACTGGACAAGAACAAACAGATAGGAATAGAATAGTGGAAAAACAGAACTAAGGAAAATAAAACATAGAACTTATAGTCGGTGTTATGTTTTCAAGTTTTCAGGGAACCCGTTAATAGCTAACAAATAACGTATTTTATTAAATCTACCACATACGAATTTGTTTTTATTGTGGAGTGTGCAATGAAAAAGACGTCAGATTTGCTAATTATTTATATTGATGTGTACAGTCCAACGTGACGTAATAGACTTTTGGCGTTTAGAATCTGCCATGTCAAGATTGTATATATGGTTGCCATAACATAATTTTTAACAGACATGTCAATAGTCATGCCAATATAACAATATTACAAATAACAAGAGTTTGTATCGCAATTTCCTTCAAGCATCTTATTAGTACATTTCAATACACGATCGCCAACTCGAGAAACTAATAACACGAAACGAAGTTCTCCCGACTGGTTTGTAACAAGTGTCTCTTGAAACGTAAACGTACAGGGAATAAACTTGTTATTAAAAAAGGGCCGCACGTGCGCTTCAAGTTCTCCAAATTTTTCTTGTTTGTGGATTTCAGCGAAAACAAGATTCACTATTTGCTCATGCACTTGAAATGATCGATTCGCATTTTTCCCCTTCGGCAAACATTCGATATGAAATATTCAATCATATCGCAGTGACATCACTCGGAAACGTGGAAAAAGTGAAAAAGAAAGGAAACAAAAGGGCTGCAAACAAAATGCTGGATTTGAAGAGCGAGCATCGATTTTAATTAAAATATTGAATTGGTGTCATTTAGAGTTAGTTTTTTTTTAAATATTTTTAAACTTTTAAGATTTTGTGTTTGAAATATAGGTGATATTTCCAATTCAGATGCGAAATATTCAATCAAATTGCTGTTACATCAATCGGAAACGTGCAAAGGAAAAGAGAAATACGAAACAAGACCTGAAATGAATACAGGAGACGGATGGGAAAAGATCAAACGTCGCTTGATTTTAATTAAAAAATCTCAATAAATGGAGGCGCTATCTGTCGGACTCGCAGGAAAATATGAAAAATTGCGACGAGTTTAATCAATGTTCGACGGATAGGAATTGTGAGTCCTTGAAGAGAGACGATTACAATAACATCTAAATTTGAATGCGATTTAATATAAATACATTTCCGAGTGTACGACCTCAATTTCCAAGCGAAAACCAACGAAAATAGTGGAGTAAGGAAGATGTACGTATGTACGATCAATCGCTGCAATGTTGTCCCTTGGAAAATAGAGGAAAAGATGGGAAAGCAAACGGAAACGGCACGATCGAAATGAAATTCATACTCTATTTGTCGATTCAACTTTTAAATGAAAAGTTTTCTTATCAAAGATGAAGAGATTCCGTCCTCATCTCGCTGTTTACTCAACTTTGAATTAATTTAATTTAAGTTTAAAAATAACTAGTCTTAATGTAATTGCTTAATCCAAATTACGGAAAACTTCTAATGTAACAATAAACATCGCTGCGAATAAAGTTGCATACATTTTATTACATGATTTGTAAAACTAATAATAATATTCATCAATTAATAAACATAAATAGAGAATGTATCATTAAAAATATAGTTTTTTTTTTCAATTGTAATTGCTTTCTAATAGTTTCAATGTAGTTGCATTAATGCGGAAGTGTGTATTTTTTCCGGTTACTTTTAATAACAACAACCCCTCAACAGCAAAGAGAATCCAGTTGCATAACTATTTCTATTACCATGTAAACTAAAAAACAAGTTTTTTTTTTAAATTCAATTTCATGTGTAGTGCATTGTATTTGCATTGTTCAGTTTTCGATATTTTGCATGTAAATAGATTGCACATAACTATTTCGAATTGAATATCGAACATCATGTTTTTTTTACCAATATGTATATACAATTTTATGGCTTCACTCATATACTGAAAATGTGAACTCATCAATTTTTTTAAAATTACTAACATAACTTTTTTAAACGACAATTAATTAA
This sequence comes from Nicrophorus orbicollis, assembly GCA_018845635.1. Taxonomy (NCBI): domain Eukaryota; kingdom Metazoa; phylum Arthropoda; class Insecta; order Coleoptera; family Silphidae; genus Nicrophorus; species Nicrophorus orbicollis. The sequence continues at coordinate 48,269 of JAFMTC010004883.1, read as the reverse complement.
ATAATTACGCCAAGTTTCAAAGACTAATTTGTTCTTTAGTCTACTTAAAATTTGTTATGTTATTTGATAACAAATTTATTGCAACAACAACTAAAAAAACTCATTGCAGAAATACAAAAGAAGAATAAAATGACTTTATGCCCTCAAATTAATTATTTTATAATAAATATTTTCTTCTTAACGGCAACCCAATCAACACCGAAATATATTAAGTTGCTCTAATTTTTTTTTTACCAATTTATGTATTTCATAAACTGCGTAATCGACAATTTACATTTCTTATTCATATAACTGAACTGTTATTAATCAAATTACGTAATATATTTAAATGTTAATTAATGTAGCAAGCATAAAACCTTGATCACAACAGCGAAGTTCAATGTTATATTGTTTTTGTATTGTGCAGTTTTCAATATTTTCAATGTAATTAATGTGAAAATTCAGGTTTATTAATGGAAGTAGGTAATAGATTTAAATTTAAAATAATTTATCTAGCAATAACTACATTTCCTTTTTTCTGTTAACAACAACCCACTGAACAAGTTCCGTTGGTTATTTGTTGTTATTTTACTGAAATTAAATACTGTTGATTATAATATAAAGAACGTTAATTTAATGCAGTTACGTTCTGTTTTATCACGTTTCTTTGTAGGTAATTTGTGTATGTAAAGATGTTAAATAAGGGTGCGTTTTTGTGCATTAATAACGTCGCAAAATAGGCAAATATCCGTTCGCGAAATGGAAGCGCGCGTTCGCTTCCGGCGTTTCACAACAGCGGCAACCCACTCAGCGCCGCGGCGTCGCGAGTTGCATAATTACCATACTTTTAGCGCCGATGGGCGAACGTAATCGACTGGCGAATGGAAATTCACGGTCGTTTGCATTAAGTTCCCATCGCCCAGAGTTTTTTTTTAGAAACGCTCATCCATCCTGTCTTTAAAATCGTGTTTGAGCGTTGCGTAATTAAGTTTTTGGAGTGTGTGCTCGGATAGGCCATTAGGGTCCATTAGGACGCCATAAAAAAGTGCGTGTCGAACGTAACCCGCGGTTTTATAGTGTATTTGGATGAAGCTCGAGTTTTCATTATATTTTTTTCTCGTAGAACGAGTTCGGCAATTAAAGTTAGTTTTGATCGATCGAAGCAGACTGGATAAGGGGAATTAAATTCGTTTCGATAAAGTTTTGTTTTTAATTGGATAGATATTTGAGCGAAAGAATTTAAATTCGAGAAATTTTTCACTTCCGGTTGAAGGCTGGTTGAGATTTGGGGTCGTTCGTCTGGGGGAAAAGGAGATCATCGATCTGTTTTTCGGGGGACTTTCCTCGAGACTGGGGCAATTGGTTTATTTGGCTTTAATGAAATTTATACACTCAGTCACGAAAACATTTAGATATTCCCTATATGTTATTCGAGGGCTGTTATTACAGCTGGCCGCCAAAAATCGTGCTCCGCCGATAAACCGGAAGTTACGTGCGACGATTCCGCTGCGCTCGGAAACACAGTAATTGGAAGAGTTTCGCGCAAAAGGGCTTTTTTTTGTTTTATCTCCGCGAATGTAAACATAATATTGGTGGGCGGTGCAGGAGGAATCCACCTCCTTCTCGCGTTTCCTCGCATAACGGAAATCCATTTGATTCTTGCCGAAGGCGGCGGCGGCGGCGGTTGAGGGCGGCGGGTGAAGTTCGGGGGCGGCGGCGGAGGCGGCACAGTCTGCTGCAACCCTTGCGATACACTCGACAACAAACAATTAGGTGTCGCAGCCAGAGAAGATATCTCAATCACGCACACCCACAACGACTACATCCAATATCCACTTCCGCGCAATCCAAAATGCAATACTCTCCCGCATTGTACATCATTCCCTTTTCAATATACTCCGAGTGTGTATGTGTGTGTGCCGTGTGTACACAGGGTGCGCAATATGCATGATTCGCAATCGCTCGTCCATAACTATTTCAAATTCACGACCTCCTCTACATGATTGACGTTCGAAATGCCCAATATCGAGCACACATTTTTCGCAAATAAACTGCATAATCCGCACTTTACATTATTTTTTTTTTCAAATAACAGAACTGTCATTAATCAATTCACGTAATAGCTTCAAATGCAAATTAATTCAGCAAGCGTAGACATTTCCGGTTTTTCTAAAGGCAACCAACCCAACTCCGTAACATTTAAAGTTACGCTAATTCATTTTTTAACTTGTTAACAATTTATGTGGCTTAGATATGTCACAATTAAGTTATTCTTCATTTTTTGAATAACTTAATTGTGATAAAATCATAAGCATTGTTAAAAAAATACTTCAATTTTATGTGTATCGAACAGAATTAGTATTGTCTAGTTTTCAATACACCCATACCTCGCTATACGGCCGCTCTTTATACGGCATTTCGCTACAACGGCCCTCTTCAATTAAGGCACATTTTCGATTTGCGGCCTAAAATGTTTCGTTATAACGGCAAAAAAAAAATTACCATGTCGATATACCTACATATTGCCAATCTTGCGCAAGCGCAATAATTGATTCGTTATACGGCTTTTCGCTTTCGCGCTAAGTTTCGAGGAACGTATCTAGGCCGTAAAGCGAGGTATGGGTGTATTATGTTTGTAAATATACTTTAACTCTATCGAATTACTTATTAACTTTAAATATAAATGAATTCATCAAGTAATAAGGGTGAATCGTAGATTTCCTTTTTCTCTTAATATAGATAATTCACTTAAAACTCATACAAATCAAGTAGCATGACTAACAAAATAATTGAGGTATTTCAAATATTATCCAATAAAATGATTCAAGATACGAACGTTGATAAAATTTAGTGTACATTCTCGGTTAATAATCATATGATACAATAGTTTAAAATGTAAATTAATTTATCAAACAATAACAACAAAGCATAGTCGTTTCCGGTTACTTTTAATAACAGCAACCCATACAACACCAAAGCGTTTTAAGTTGTGAAATTATTCATTTTTATTTGTTTCCATTTTTTACACAATTTACGTAACTGATATATCAACAAATTCAAATTACAATAAAATGATAAAAGCATTGTTAAAAAAAGTTCTTTTTATTTGTATGAAATTTACGTTGTCCAATTTCAATATTTTGCATGTAAATAGATTGCATTGTCCATAACCATTTCGAATTCAGTTAAAATTGATATCGAATATCGAACATCATATATTTTTTTTACCTCTATAGATATAAAATTCGTAAATGGCTTCATTCATCTACTTCTAAAGACTCGTAAATTGCACTCATCCTTTGCAATTCACTTCAAAACTTTTTTATATGCCAATCAATTAATCATTGCCCTTTCATCTAATTACTCGAACGTTTAAGGATAGACTAATTGTTTCTTAAAATTTATCAAACATGAAAATATTATATTTATAACGATTTTTAAGTAAAGTTTAAATAATGTTTAGCATGTATTTTCATTGAAAAATACACCCATACTTCGCTATACGGCCGCTCTTTATACGGCATTTCGCTAAATCGGCCCTTTTCAATTAAGGCACGTTTTCGATCTACGGCCTAAAATGTTTCGCTATAACGGCAAAAATAACTTTTTAGATGTCGATTTATCTTCATGTAGCCAATCTTGCGCAATCGCAATAATTGATTCCTTATACGGCTTTTCGCTTTGCGGCCAAGTTTCGTGGAACGTATCTAGGCTGTAAAGCGAGGTATGAGTGTATTCATAAATTTTGGATAAATTTATTAAAAGATATTTTTAAAAAATGCACAATTCTTGGAAATTTAAGTAATTTATTTAATAAAATGTATATATTGATATTTACTCACATTGATATAGAATGCATTTTCAAAAAATAAAATAAAAAACAGCAATTCAGCAACATTATGAAACCAGCATATGTTTTTTCTTTCTAATGATGAAAATTAAATATTATCTTTTCCAAAAATATTGCAATTCAGTTATTCTCAACCTTTTTTGTGCCATGGCCCACTTTTCAGCCTTTCTGAAATTCATATATATATATAGGGGGACGTATATGTATACATTACACATTTTCGAATTTCCTCCTTAACAATCAAATTGCATGGGATCCACATTTGTAAACAAAGTTCTAAATAGTTAATTATGGAAGTAATTTTGACTTAACTACGTAATTTTGTTTTGTAATTGATGAGTAATTTTATGTGTATTATATAGTATATGTAAAGTTCAATTTTCAATAATTTTAATGTAAATATATTGCACATTCACAGATATTAATAGCAAGAAATTACTAGTATAAGTAGACAACCCGTTCAACATCAAAGACTGTCAAGTTGCCTGGGCACCATGTTCGGAAACAATTACTGTTGTAATTTCGATATTTTTTTTAAATAATTCATAGTTAACTATGTTCTAAATAGTAATAATAGTAGTAATTTCGATGTAACTGGTTGAGATATTACTGCATTCTGTACATAATATCGAGAGGGGTCTACTTCATTTGCCCGTCAATCATTTGCCCGACGCTCATTCGCCCGACATTCATTAGCCCGACTGTATTGAACGCCCGACATTCATTAGCCCAATATTCGTTATCGCGAATATTTTATGTTGCGCAACGATGATGGTAAACAGTGACAACACTGTACGCTGCTTGTCTTAAACATGCTAAATTCATGCCAATTGAGGAAATAAGCGAGAGAAGGATGAAATAGTTGTGAATTCCTTAATGTCCTAAAGGAAAGATTGTAAATGTCGTGGCAACCAGACACACACCAAATAACAAGTAAAATCAGACAAATGATTGTCGGGCGTTTGAACGGGTCCCTATCGAGAGATACAATTTGTATCGAACGGTTTCACAATTTATTGTCCATATTCACTACACATTCGTTATGTAATGATCGGATGAAAGCGTAGCGAGCGGCAAAAAGGCACTGAATGAACGAACGAGAGAATATTCCATTGAGTTGGCACTCCTTCGTGTCAGTGGAAATTAGCGAAAATGCGAGGGGGTTTTCGGTGAAAACGCGAGAGAACCCTTGTGCACGTAACTAGTCGAAAATGTCGAAACCGGAAGCGCACGGCGCGGCGGCGGCGGCACCAGCCGTCAGAATGACGTGCGGGCGCGTGTATCCGCGATCATCCGGTGGATTTGCCTTTGAATCCGTGCAATTAAGCGACTGATGAAAATGATGAAATGCGGTTTCGAGGAGTGAATTTTGAGCGCGTTTTGTTGCATTGTGTCGAACGGCTGAAAGCCGTCGCTTCGCAATTTATCGGACGAATGCGTAAATAATAATGCCCACATAATGAAAAGGACCCGCATTTAATTTAATCCACGCGTACGGAATTTGCTTACTCGCACGTAAATGCGGTTGCAGCGTGCGGACCACGAATACCAACACAGCAATAAAAAATAAATACCCAAAAAAAATCGTTTCTCTGTTATCTTCAGCGTTCGCTCTTGATTTTGTTTCGATAGAAATCGCCGCCCCCGGGGCCGTTACGTGGCAGCGACGGCGGCGGCGGTAAGTGAGACGCATCGCGCCGCCGAAAACTTTCCTAACGAAATTATCAACTTTCCAACGGATAAAAACAATTTAGGGGGCGGCGAGAAAAAGGGCGAGACCGATATACAAGTATGAATGCGGAGTGAAAAGAAAGTTCATTGCTTATATATATATTTATTTAAAGTTTTCTTTCTGACGTCGCAGACAATCGATTTTCGTTTACCCTCCACGATGAATTAATAAATAATGGTGCTGCTGCCGCCGCCGCCGCCGTCCGACGATAAATAACTTTACTGCCCATTTATTACGTAAAGCCATACATTAAATGCGCATTATGTAACGCAGCGACGTGGCCGTTGCGTTACGTAATTTTCGAATACGCACATCATCGCCGCCCGTTTTGCACTTCATTTTTGACAGCTGTCATATTTTTGGTTAGTTTACACTGCGACGGCAGATGACGTGGCTACCGCCGCATCTGAACACAAAATCGAATTGGATTAGCAGCTCCATTGTGAGCGACGTTCGATATCGACAAAATGTTATTAAATGTATGTAAGGTCCTACCAAATTCGCACATTATCAATATATATACACTGGGTCCTCTTTTTATGCGGTTTTGAAGTTATGCGGTTTTTATTTCAAGAAGCATTTTTTTAAATAACTATTTTAGGCCATTCTGACACGTTAAAATTCAAAGAAACTAAGCAAACGTCGACAGTTTTAGCTGAAATTATTTCTTTAGCACATGAAATTGGTGGGGAAGGTTTTGAAACATACAACCAAAACGATTTAGACTAATTAGACAACAAAAACGAAAATGAGTCGGAAGAAGATGAAACCAGTCACACTCACTGCAAGTGTAATTCGAGAAGGTCTTCCAACTTTCCAGTAAATTGGCAAACCATTTAATCGAAAAAGATGATAATTCTGAATGAGCATTTAAGTTTCAACGCGAGCTTCAGAATTGCACTTCTATTCAAATTTAATTAAAAATAATTTTATTAATCAATTTCAATAGTTAAAAGCACTCAATTTAACATTACATTTTGAGAAAATTGTGTAAATATTGAGGATTTACACAATTAACTAGAGCTTTGTAGTGGCGAGTGATTAAGTTATGGTGGTAAAACAAGGAAATATTCGGATAGTTTAATACTTTAAACAACCTATTCTTATAACTCTCTTGATAACTGTCTCATTTTTATCTCTACTAACTTCATGTTGTTCACATGGTCATCCGTCCTGGAACCCAGTAGCGCTACAATTAGCTTTAAGTGTGTCATTGACTGTAAATTATTGCAATAAAATATAAATCTATAATTTTTAGTTTTAAAAATGAACTTATTTTAACTATTATTTACATAGTAAATCAATAATTACATTATAAATTAATCCTAAAAGCTTTAGAATGATTTTCTTCTGGTAAATTCTAAACGAAACCGTGGTACATGTTTTCTTTACATGCAAGAACTACCGTAACGACCATAACAAATGATATTCGATTCCCATGGCCACAAGAAAAAGCATTCCGAGACCTCCGCGCCTAAAGAAATAGATTAATAGCAAAAACAATTGATTTCGTAACCACAATGCACTGATCTATTACTAAATTGTTAACTATACAAACTTGTAACATATGCATATGAAAAAAATCATAGTTTTAGGTTATTTTTTTCATTTCTTGGGATTGAATAACTCTAGACACTATTGATTATCTCAAAATTACGTTGTTGTTCAATCTCTCTACTTTATGAATATTAAATGGGAATATTCTTAACTAGTCTTATATGTACAGATGGGTATTTTCACTAAGAAAACAACTATGTAAGTGTAGTTCTTATGGTTTATTGATTAATAGTACCATTCCACTCGTAAGTTAATAATTAGGTATTAAGGCTAAGTTGTTTGTTAACTTCTCTAGCAAAGACTAACTTTTAATTACATAAAGAATTAATTATATAGAAGGTAACTAACATAGTTGCTAAGAGATGATATTACTATTACCTAATTATGTGTTTACATGAATTATTTGCATATTTGTAGTTATTGTAGAATAATTTAATGATTGATTATAGTCGTCACAAATTGATTAGTTCTAGAAATCTTCCTGAGTAGAATAATAAAGGTTTTCATACAACAATATAAATAATATTGGATAATAATGGTTGGCCACAACAAATTAATAGTAAAATTTCACAATTTAGTACAGATAATTTAATGTAAAATTGAATAATTAATGTACGTAATTGATTTAAACGTTGTTTATTATTTAAACATTTTAATTAAACTAATTATAAACCAAATATGTTTCCTTTTATTTGGAATTTAACATTTGTTCGCAGCTTCAAATATTATAATAAACATTGCTAAAAAACATATTAAATACTAAAAATTGAACTTTTAAACTATATGTACATAGAATGTTATTGTTTTAAATTTCAGTTTCAAATTGATGTTATTTGTGATGTAACGTATTTATATTTTCCATATCTCTTCTATGTGACAAGCCTACACTCTTTATTTCGGAAATATTAGCAATCTAGTTAGCTTTAAATAAACCCTAAATACAAGTGTTTCGAATGGGTGTTCTTGATTTTTTTTGTCTTTTTGCAACGATATTTGCAATCTATCCAAATCGAACATTCGGCAAATCACGACGTCGTTGCAGACACTTGTTTCGGAACCGTTGCCCATTGACAACTAATTCATTTTGAAGGCTGCAAATATTTCGAAGTTTGAACCCGGGACCCCAAATTTTGCGGATGAATGGAAATTTATAAAGTTTAATATTTGTGACAACCAGCCCCTGTCTCCTCCTATCTTGTGTTTTTCAAATATATTTAAAGTTATTTATTATATGCATTGAATTCTACTCTCTAACTCACAAACTTTACTCAAACAGAAAAGTTTGTTTCCTTGATATACTATATAGAGCCACATGTTGCAATCTATGACTATGCACTTAAGTATATAGAATGTTAAAAAAACATAAATTTCTGTGTAACATTTATTTTCTGACAATCCCCAATTCACAAATCCTATGCCGCAAACGAAATATTTGTTTTAGAATTAACTATATGTTTACTTGAGAAACTCCATGGAGCCACATGTTGCAAACATCGACAAATGTTTACTAACCGCCTAAGTATCTCGCCTATTCCCAAAAGCAAGTCCTCCTCTCCGCTATTTAATATTTCTTCAGCAAACATCCCCCGTTATTTTTTCTCGTACTCTCGACCTCTTTTTTCGTCCCATCTCTCTCTCTCTCTCTCTCGCTTCTTTCGGTTGGTATCCCCCAAGGTTTTATTTCCGGTCCGCGTGGAGGCGGCGGTGGCGATGTCGCTGTCCGCCGCACTCCGCCATGAATAATGTCGCCGAACCGGATATAAGGTAAATCTCCATAAATCCCTTTTTATTGCGAGACCGCAATCAATTATTATAAATTCAACGGCTCGGAGCGTCGCGACGACCCAAAAACCTCCTGCGGACCGCGGCCGTACACCGAGACCAGACATAATTTCCGGACTTTAATAACCACCTCACCATGCCGATCCACCGGCCACCTCTCCCGCAATTCCAGGGGCAAAATCAATGGGCAGCAAAAAAATACACACCGTAATACATTCGAATTGGGAATTTACGACGTTGAATTTAATTTAAATAAATTAATATTCAACATTCGGAAGTAACTCACCCGAAAAAAATAAAATAAAACAAACGAAACCGAAAAAAAAAGAGAGAGGAAAAATGAGCACAAAAGAGGAAACGAATTAATTTGATTAATTTATTTATTTGGCGCCCATTGCATAATTGACGCACCGCGTCAGGGCTCGAAACAATTGATAATTAATTTCCGGTTGTTGTTGTTGTTGTTTTTTTTGTTTTATTTTATTTCGCTTGTTTTTTTTTTCGTTTGTTT
>JAFMTC010004883.1:17000-35101 GCA_018845635.1 Nicrophorus orbicollis | reverse complement strand
GGCTTCCGGGGCGTGGGAGCGCGTGTGTGTCTGCATTACATATATCAACACTCATCACTCAAACTTAAAGCCCGATTAATATTGCCGAGAGGAGCGAAAACGTGGATCGATTCGTCAAAGGCATTCTCCTCAGGTGTTCCAGATCCGACGCGAATTCAGACGAATACTAATCACCGCAGCTATTTCAACCCACCTCCAACCCGGACCGCACAAAAATGACATCAATTCTCGATCGTGTTTCCAACGTAACGAGGGATTCATGTGAATTGACTGCAGCGCCTCTGGTTGCTTAAGAGCATAACTTCAACTAATCAAGATAGCCATTGTTGTAATACTGGCATTGTGTTACGCATTGAGAACTAATTGCGTTTGTTTTATGCACTGCGTTATTTCAATGGATTAATCATGAAATTCCATTCATAATACCTCCAACATTACTAAGCAAAACATTTTCTGACAGACCTATGTGATTTCTGGATAGTACTAACCTTCAAACGAAACCTGTCAAAATTTCATGTCATTCTGACAATTAGTTTACAGGTGACCCCAGTTCTGTAATTGGCAAAACTATGGACTGTTTTTTGATGGGGAAAATACTGTTTAAGCTTCACCTGGTAAATCAACTTTTTCCATCTTCATATTTAAAATGTGGATTTTATGCCATAAATTATTTTCTGGTAAATAAATATAAAAGGTAAAGGAAAAATTAAGACTGAATCTTAGTAGAACCTTACTTAAAATCTCTTTGCAGCAGGTATCAAATGCAATGATATTACAAAATATAAATAATAGCTAGGAAAAACATAATATATAAAAATGTTTCAAGAAAATTATTTCGCACTTGAATTTCAGTTCTGATTTATAAGACTTTAAAATTTACGTGCTATGTTTCGAAAACCTAGGATTTGTATTTTGTAGTTAAATGTTAAAAAATGTAGACATGTTATATAGGAATTTTAGAAAAGATTAGACTCAAAATTGTTGGAAAACTTTGCTTAAATGAAAAGACATTTTAAGAGATCATATTGAAAAAAATATACAATACTCATAAACAGTTTCCTTAGAATTCCCTGATTTTTGCTAAGTATTATCTTCCCAGACAAAATTAAGTCTGCAATTGTCATAAATCTCATAATATACTACACAAATTCAGTTATACCATAACATGTCAATTGGTTATATACAGTTACTCTGAACCTAATTCCGTTTACGTTCCCAAACAAACAGCTTTTTCCATCAATGTTTTTCTACTTCATATAACGATAACGAAACTGGACAAACATCTTCGAGAAGTTCTGCGAAAGATCGAGGCAATAAAACAGTGGAAACTGCTGTTTCGGTGGACGGACGAGAGATGGCGTCGTTTCTAATGGTCCCGGCGCTAGGTCGTCGTTTATCTTTCGGCCAAGGAGCGGAAAGTTTTCCGTGCGACGTGAATTTATTTACGCCCGAGAATGCGAATGCAAATGCACATCCACTCCAAGAAGAATTCGCGTACGTCATTTTCTTTGCAATCTCCATTTAATACGCCTCCGCAAACAAAAGGAAGACACACACTCACGTCCATACATACAAGTTGGGAGAAAGAGTCCAGATAAAAGAATAATACAGTTTCCTTTATTTGTTTTTCGTTTCTTCGAGACCAGGAAAAAATCGAACCTGGATGTTGCTTCCTCCGTTTATGTATTAGGTCCAGGTGCAGCGTGTTTTCCTTTCTTATTCAATATTGTTTCAATACTTCTGGTTCATATTTGCATCTGTTTAAAACCACTACGTTTATTTTCGTGTATATTATCTTAACCATAAAATATAATCGATCTAAGACATAAACAAATCATGTATTTATCAACTTTATTTAAGATGCCAAATGTCTAGTAAAAGTTTGAAACCCGGCACATCCACCATTTTACCCACCTAATTTTACCCATTATAATTATTCTATATTTTTTTCAAAGATAGGCAACATAATATAAATATATGTAAAATAGGTTGAAAACAATTTAAAAGATGGTTGCACTTTTTCTTTTGTTTGGTACCCGGCGCATCCACCATTAGATTATGAGTCCTTAATTATATAATATACAAATATTTTAAAATATAGGCAACATAATATAAATATATGCAATAGAAGTTGAAACCTATAAAAAACATAGTTGTTCATATGATTTTCTTTGATACCCGAAGCATCCACCAATGAAATAGCAATTGATAACCATGACATAAAACGGTCCCGCTCAAAATCTAGAAAATTTAAATCCTGACAATTATAATCTCGACATTCGAAATCCCGAAAATCATAATTCCGACTGTATCAAAATCTAGATAAATATAATCCCGACCATATTGAAATCCCGACAACCATAACGCCGACTTTACATATGTAAATATATCTTAAAAGATAGGCAACATATTATTAGGAAATGTAATAGAAGTTGTATACTACTTAGAGATTATTCAAGTTAAATTTAAAAAATCACTCCGTTCTTCAGAACCCATTAAAATGTACAAAACAAAGAAAAAGAAATAAAAAAGGAAGATTATTTCATCAAGCAATTCATAAACTAAAATAAATTTAAATATTTAAGTAAATGTCTTTTAACATAAGTAAATTAATAAAAATTTGCAAACTATAAAATTGAGCTAAAAGACAAATAATTAAATCATAAAGTGATTCCATTTTTCTTTAAATTTCACTCAAGATTTGTGTGTTTAACTGAAAGAGAATTCTTCGCAATAATTTTATTTTCAATAAAACTGTTGCTAGTTTCGTACATTTTATCGTGAATATTTGTGCTAAACGTTTTGCAAATTGGGTATATTGTGCGTTGAATTGCGAAATCATACGTAGTTCGAGAAGTTAGAACTAATTAACTGCAGGTTTCGGTCGGTGTTTTATTGCCAATATTAAATTCCGTTTAATGAACGAAACGTAACTTTGTTCGTTAGATTCTCTAATTAATTGTGCATTCATTTCACATACGCAACTAAATTAATTTGCCGAGCAAATATTAATTCTAAACTTTATGTTAATTATATAGCTATACAACTTTCGAATATGTGTAATTATAAGTTTTCGTATTCTGATTCAATCTAGTACAACCTTTGGAACTGTTCTAATTTATAATATTCTTCAAGGAAACATAATAGGAAATAATTATTCATTTTGAAGCACTACATTTCATACTCTAAATCAAGTTTATTCAACCTAGTACAATTTTTGGAACTCTTCTAATTAATAATATTCTAAAAGAAATCATAATAAAAGTTAGTAAATACTGCATATAAGTTTATTTTATGTATAAATGCGCAAAATGAACCCATAATTTTTTGTGTGGAAACCTAGGATTTTATATAACTCAAGTTGAAGAACCATACTCTAGATACATATAATTCACTAATCTAATAATTTAAATACATGAAAATGTGTGTATTGGTATTTTTCAGGTTATAAAAGCATTTTTAAGTAATTTCGAAAATATTTAACCCGGCGCATCCACCACTTATTTCAAAGTTAAATCTTTACCTCCTTTCTATAGTGAGTACTGATCTTTAAATGTCCTTTTGCAAAATTAATATAAAAGTTAATTGAATAAACAATTAAAGTTTCTATATTACATATGAAATTATATTTATCTTTTCACGTAAAGTTTGCTAAAATAGTATTGAATCTGATTTGGAAGGCAAATTCAATAAGTGAATTATTTAATAGAAGAAATGTAACAATTTGTATTATTTGAAAATTGGATTGAATTTCATTTGGAGTGCATTTGGCAAATTGGTAATTCTCAGGCACAAAAAAATAAACATTGAATTAAAAAGTGGAAACATTGATTTTTCGGGAAAGTAATTGATCGAATCAAGCAGAGTCGAGTTAATTAAGCATCGACGCAAATTACGTTTGATTTGGCGCATTTGTTTTCCGGTACGCCGAGTGCATGCATGTGAATTCAATCGAAAACGTGGATAAATAGCCGGAAACGCAATATATCTCGAACCAATAAAGTACACCTGCGACAACCGACATATTTTGTATTCTTTACAATTAACATGAAACCCGTTCGTTTGGTTGCGTTCGTTGTTTTGTTTTTGTGAAGAACAGTATATGTATAGAATTAATAAAGTACACCTGCGACAACCGACATTTTTTGTCTGATTAGCATCGAAAGAGGACTTTGTCTCTGTCAAAGAAAAACAGCATATTTTGTATTCTTCTCAATAAACATGAAACGCGTTCGTTTGGTTGCCTTTTTCTTTGTTGTAGTATGTGAAGAACGGTTGCATAATGTATTCATGAGACGGTAAACAGGAGTTATGCAACCAGACGGTAATTAAAACCGGTTTAATGACGTTCGCGAAGGGTGTCGCTGCAGTCGGAACGGCTTCGATAATATTGTCGCACCGCCGCCCCCCGATTTCTCAATCGCGTCACGTAAAGCCACCGCCACCCCCGAACCGCCCCCTTAACCCCTCGCAATGCTGACTGGAAACGAATAAAAGAGTGAGTGGCCTGACCATCGCCACAGCACGGAACTGATTTCGACCTCTTTCTCTGCTGCTGCCGCCGCCGCCCCCCGTTCAATATTTAACCGTGTGTTCTGTTTCCTCTCTTTTTTGTTATGTTGCCTCGTCCTCTCTGTGGATTCGGCCCTGTTTATATATATTCACAAAGGGGCTTTCGGCTATTTGAAATTTTAACAGTTACATAAATAAGGAAACGACACTCGATCAATCACTGCCGCCTCCGCTCGCGCGAATATTTCATGACGCGAACAGAATCATAATATTAGACCACCCACCGAACTCGTAACAAAAACGCAGCAACTAAATATATATATATGTGAAATAAAACAAAAGCTAAACACTATTCATGACCACCCGATATTTATGCGTCAACGAATGGGAAACGGCGGGGGGCGGGAGCCGGCGGCGCCCACTAAATCATCCGCGCTTAATTTATGGCTTTTTAATTGGAACGTCCAGCGAACATCCAGTGAATTGATTGTTTTAATGCCGGAATCCACTTCATAAATGTCTCCGATTTACGCACGATTACATTAGCTCCTCTCTCCCTCAATTCGAAAGAATTTCCATACTTCTATTTCATTTCATTAAAAGCGAGTTTTCCCTGGAGATGTTTTAATTTGCCGCCACAGAAGGGACGACCGGAAGCTGTCTAAAAATTTCCGGAAATTTTTCCCGGACCCAAAAAGGCTAATTCGATTTACTTACAGTTATTAATTATGCATTTTTCCGTTTCAGGAACGTTACCTAAAAATTTCCGACCCTAAACTAATTAGATTTACATGTAGAAATTAATAATGCATTGTTCAGTTTCAGGGACAACCGGAAGCTATCTAAAAGAATTTCAGAGAATGTTCCCAAAACACATAAATTAATTATGTTTTGTGTTAAATTGTATTTACGGCCGCAGTTTTCCGGTGGAAATAAATCAAAGTGGGAAATACGATGAATTTTCGGTACTGGTCCAACGCGAAACCGACGCAGCGGATTGTGTGAATAAACTAACTAATGGCCCTTCACTCGCACCTAAGCTATTTTCGTCCAGGAAAATGGAAGAAAATTCAATCCCATTCAATTTTCGCAGGGCTGCCAACAGTGGGGGAAGAAAGAGAAAAAATGGTGAAAAGAGGAAAAGCGTAATCGCAAATAAAAGAGGCAAGGGCAAGGAGGGAAATACACGCGGAAGCGAAGCGACATAATGGAACTAATTTCGTTTCCCATTATCGCCCTTAATTAATACGATGTTCTCTGCCCAACGAACCCTAACCTTTATTAGAACTTTTTTTTTCTTTATATCCTCGTGCTCAATATATTATCATCCAATCAAAAGTGTTAGTAACCATGACTACAAACAAAAACATCTTTTCGAGGTTATAGTGATAATGGAGGAAATGTCATTAGTTTAAATTGGATTATAATTAATTAAAAAAAAAGCAGGTTAATTAGATTTTTTCAATTAATTAAATCCAATTCTTAAAATATTAATAATTTCCAATTAAAAAAAAACAATACAGTAACTCTTCTTCTATGAAATCTAATCATAAATTTATTTATAACAATTAAAACTGAATTTTGACACATCTCTAACGGTATTATGTCAAATTTTATTGTCATAAATATATTTACTATTATGGAATTTTGCATTTCTTAAACCTTACGACAATTAACCAAATTACATTAGTTTTATTCTAAAAACTCCAAATATTCTTAGATAGTTGTAAATGAGTTGTCTAATGAAAATTGACATAACTTTAATGATAATACACTATTGATGAAATAAAATATTTTAAAACAATTTATCAAACCATATTTAAGCAGAAATAAAATTTTAAAAAAATATATAATTTACGACAAATCATTTTTTATTTACCAGTATATAGTGCAAAAGGGTCTACTTCATTTGCCCGACACTCACTTTCCCGACGCTAAAATTCTCGACATCCGTTAGCCCAACTGTATTAAAGTCCCGACATTCGTTTTCCCGAGGATACCAAATTCCCGACATCCGTTATCCCGACAACATTAAATTTGATATAGGCGGGATAATGGATATCGGGAATTTGAGCGTCGGGTAAATGATTGTTGGGACTTTGAGCAGGACCGAGTGCAAAAGAATTGGTCCAATTAAGGAAACTCGATTATTAAGATCTAAATTATCATTTTTAGGCTAATTAATTGAAAATGCATTTGATAATACGAAATTCATATAAGAAATTTAAATTTTCTTAAAAATTCTTTAATATCTGTTTTTAGCCCAAATTAACGTTAATCGCATTTGGTAACATAAAAACCTAATCGTGCAAATAATAAAGTAGATATTCTTTACAAATACTTTAACTTGTGAGTATATAGTTAACAAGAGATAGTCCAATTAAAGAAACTTACTAATTAATATTTAAATTATCATTTTTTAATACAATTTAACAGTAAACGTTTTTTTTTTAATATTAAGTGAGAACTCCTTTAGTTCATGAAAAAGTTCTTAATTTATATGTGAAATGTGAATTATCTTAAAAAATGCTTTAATTTACGAGTATGTACAGTCTGAATGACATGGTCCAATTAAGGAAACCCAATTACTAAATTTGTCATTTTTGGAACGTAAATTAACAGTAAATGCATTTGGAAATATAAAGTAGAAACACTTTTAGTTCTAGAAAAAGGTCTTAATACGCTAATGGCGATTGCTTTAAATACGGTTGAAAAGTTCCGGAATGAATTAGCGCTGAAGTTGAATAAAATTTATGCCTTGTACGTAGTGAATGTGTGTGTGTGTGTGTGAGAGTGTATAAATGCGAAACGTGTGTAGTAAAATTTCCATTAATTTTCTTAAAGCCCCATTAATCTATTCGTGAGCCGTGTGCATTCCGCATGCAGCCCTCCAGAAACCCTCGGGGTGCTGAAGAAATTCTTAGCACACAGCACGAAATATGCGATCTCCGGGCGCACGGTGAAGGGATAAGAAGAAGAAGAAGTGGAAGAAGAGGTGGAGGTGGCATGCGGGGGGGAGTTCAGTCGGTGCCGCCGCCAGTGCTGCCACCCCCAACAGGCCACCCATACGGGTTGGGGGTCGGTAGTTGGAGGGACGGTAAAGCTCCCCAGAAAGCCTAGGCTTTTGTCCTCCACATCCTTTGCACACGGGGCACGCGAAGGCAAGGCAAGTCCCGACAAGGACTACAAGTTTAAATGTAGTATTCGAAGCTCCGAAAACTCCAGCTAAAATCATGAAGTTAATAATAGTTTCGAGGCGCACGTCGAAAGAGAAAAAGGGAAAGGGTTTCTTTTTCGATTCTCTCGGAGCGGACAAAACGAAGAAATGAAATGAAGACCCTCGAGGACATTTAATCAAAAAAAAAGAGAAAATAATGTATATATATATATATAATTTTTTACGAAGCAATTCCGTTTCCACAGCCATAAAAAAGATGGAGGAGGACGGGCCTCCCCCGTCCTCGGTCAACAATAAAACTTTCCCTTCGACCCAGCCCATTATTACTTTCCCTTTATATAGACGTATAAAAAGAAGAGGGAAGCGCGAGAGATGTATATACGGATTCTCTGTAGTTTAATTGGGCCGGATGAATTGGAACAGGATCTTTTTCGCAGGAAGTTTCCGCTAATTGCGCAAAGTTTTTGTTGCTTTTTTTGAAGGGTCGTGGAACATTTCCACTTTCGCAGAGTGTTCGAGAGGAACGGAGCGAGGCCAGAGTTGGAAGAGGACGAAGGACGGGACGAGTGAGCTGGCGTCGGCAGCACCCTAATCGTTTGTCCTGCAACAGCTGCCGCCTCCACTTGACCACCGCCACCACCTCACCTCGTCCCCCCCCCCCTGTTCCAGCACACACATGCAAATTGACCTTTCATACATCATAATATACAACGTGTATACAAAATGTACCGACAAGAAAAAGTTCGCAAACTACGACGAGCTCTCTTTAGGCAACCTAATTAACTTTACAAGTCGGCGAAATGCATGCGCTCATTTTCAATGTAATTGGTTTCATTAGCGCAGCCCATCAGATGCGGTATACCTGGTGCGTGCATCGGCGTTATTGATTCGATATTTGAGAATGCAGAAACTCAGAATTCTATTATCAACGGATTTCGGTCTGAATCGTGAAATTTCACGTACCTGAAATGTCATTGCATTATGAAAGTGTTAATAGTACCAACCATTACATCTTAATCATAGAATAGATGCATTATGCATTGGTAGCTGAAGCGTGTAATGGGTTGCATCAGTTATAGATTATACTTAAGTTCATTATATCAGTTATTGAGATTAAGAATATTTTATTAAAAAAAGTTAAATTTCCTGGTAATAACTTATCAGCACAATACAAATATTGATTAACCGTAGAAGATCATGTTTCATTTTCTCAACAGTAGCTGAAACGTATAATGGGTTACATAAGTTTCAAATTAGTTAATCTAGTCTTTTCTATTAATTACTGCGGTACTTATCAGTACAAAAGTATAACACAAAAAATCATAAACGCAGAAGATAATCTTGCATGATTCATTGTATAATTTTGTTAGTTGTAGCTGACATGTATATAGGATTGTATAAGTTTCAGAATATAGTTAATCGATTTTGTTCAGTTAAGAATATTAAAGCGAGAAAGGCAACTAAATTCGCAAACTAACTAAATCAGAATTGATCCTATTATACACGAAAAATAACTCTTTTGTTTAAATTCTGGGATAGTACATTTTTCAAATATTCTATATTTTTATGTATATTTTCTTTTCGGCTCTCGAAGTTTGTGTAAATGTTGGCGCAAAACAAAATACATATATTAATACACACATAAAACAAACAAAGAAGAGGTGAAACATAAACATAAACCGAAATGCACACAGCTAAAAAGGATGTATGCAACCGGAGTGCCAAAGCGACTGCGAGTGTCGTCTAACCGGAACACAAAACGCAAAGCAAAACGGTTTAATATCAAATAAAACGCGTTTCATTCCACTTTTATATTTGATATGTGAGCATGTATACACATTTTTTTACTCTCTAGCCATCTGACGCCCTGTGTACACGCGCATTTCGTGTCCCGGTTTCGCCATCCCTTCGTTACTTTTTTTTTCGCATGTTGTTAATTTGGAATTCTCCTTTGAAAGAGAGAGGAGCGGGGCTGTATGTTTTAAAGCTCATGCATGCAGGGAGAGTGTGTTTCCCCCATGTAGAATGGTCGAGGGTTTAATTTGCGCTCGTCCGACACCTCCGCCATAAAGGCAAGCTGCAGCAGCCGCGCCCCCCGGGACGAACGGGACGGGAAGCGACCGCGGACCGACGGCGTCCCCCGGGGGACAGAGCCGCTGGTCTCCGGCCGCCCCCTGAGCGCGCGAGTTCGCTGCTCATAATTACGCGCCCTTTTACATTCGCGCCTCTGCAATGAATTCCAACTGCAAACAAAGCGTTGAAACTGGGGAAAAAATGTACGTGAACAAGTGAATGCTCTCGCAGGAGGACGGCGGAATAAAAAAATATATTTAAATTGAAAATCTCGGGACGAGAGCCCACGCACGAAAACCACTTCCAACTAAATTGGGTCGTATCTTTTAAACTTCCGGTTTTTCAGAAAAACACCATTACACTTTTCCATTTGTGACAGGGTGCTGCACAAGATAGCCAAGTTTCATGACTCTACTCGCTAATTAGCTGTATTTCCGGAAAACCCGGAAATTAGTTTTTTTTTATAAAAAAACAAAATAAAAGTTATAGCTCTATTCCAAGTATTATTAATATTCAAATAAACTTATGAACTTTGATTAGTTATTGAAAATAAACTTTTTCTCTATTAAATTTTTACTCTTACAACTTCAATTCTTAAAGATATGTAATATTCATAACAAAATAAATAAATTAACACTTTAAATTGAGTAGAGTAAAGTTTAAAACTGAAATCAATTAGATTTATAATTTTATATTAAAATTCGGCCGAGAAAGCGAAGCAGACCTCTTTTTTTGCTTAATTAATTTGATCATTATCTAAGTAACTCGAAGAAATAAAAGACAGAAATTAATTCTCCAGTTAACGGGGAACGTGTTTTTTTTTCTCTCTTCTCTAAACGCAGACATTTGTTTGACCGTTGTTTTTTTTAATTGCAAAATAAGCAAGATACACCAGACAAATGTAATATTCCAGCCGAATTATGTAACATTAAAATTTAATTACACCTTGGGTCTGAGTGCGAAAGAAGGGAAGCAAAAAAATGCAAATGAGGGAGAGTCTCTTTCCCTCGAACCCCGTGAGGGGGAAAAGTAAATTAAGGTTGTCGTGCGAGGATTACGCATTTTTTTCCTCAATATAAAAACCGTTCGGATTTGTCATATCGCTTTATTTTGTTTTTACCGTGTTTTGGGAAATGGCGGTCACAGAGGGCGCTCCTCTCGAACCGTCGAGGCCTGGAAGGTGAAGAGATATGAAAAATGGGGCTGCGATTTTTCCGTCTCTTTTTTTGTTGTTGGTGGTGGTGGTGTGAGCGCGAGGCAGAAAATTTACTGCCCTGCGAGTCCTCTCGAGGGGATGAAGACCAGAACAACCGCCCAAGATAAATTCCCCCCTTTCACCCTTCTCGAAACTAGGAATGCGCGAGAGAAAAGGAGGGAAGGAACGTAAAAAGCAAGTCAACAAAAGTAAATATATAGTAAATAAAATGTACTGCGCCAGTGATAAAGATACGGTATAGGGTGTAATAAAAATGTATATTTAATGCACTTTAAAGCAATTTGCTTCGCACGAAACAATGGATAACGTTTACAAATTGAAAAATCCACCTACGCAGATGGGTTTCCATGCGAAATTAAAACTGAATTGATTCATGAATTGCGTATAAAAAATTTATATTATATATATATATATATTAAACGTCAGTGTCAAATTTCGCATCAACTCGATTTCGGTTTATATGAAATATAAAAGAACAATTATTATTTGGAATCTATTCGTTTTACAGCAAAATACCGTTATACTTATTTTTTCAAAATCCAATGATCTTTACGATACCCAATTTTTATCGCTTTACTGAGCAAATGATAAGATTTCCGGGTAATCCGGAAAATACACAAAGACACTCTATATTCATTAAATACACATTAGTATTCATTAAATATTAGTTTAATTAATAAATACAACTTTAATTGCTAATAAACCTCAACCTTGTCACATCACAAGTTGTCAAAGTTTATGTTGGTATAACTTACGTCAATAGAAAGGAATTGACATGTGTCAAACAAGTTAAATGTCACTTTATGATACAACTGTGACGTTTATTAGAAAGCGATTAATTTGCACCTGCTGTTTCATCTTTTTACTTAGAGGACCGACCGTAATTAAAGCCCTTTCTGTTGCAAATGCAAATCGCGGAAAGTCTTAGAGTGGAAAGAGGACGAGAACTCTCTGTACTCGTTATTATTATGGTCTTCTCATTTTTCTGTCACGCTTTTCAGCAAGCAGCCCCGCTCATTGCGATGATAATGAAAAGAGGTGAAGAGACGAGATGAGAAACAAAGGCGGAAAGAGAGAGAGAGAGAGAGGAAGAGAGAAGAAAACGCACGCGGTTGTAAAAATGATGAGTGTCAAGGGTTGAAGGAGGTGAGGCGAAAAGTCGCGGAATGAACGGAAAGAACACCGTTCCGTGTTTTCCATTTTCCGAGTTTCGTGATGAATAATTCAGAGCTCTAAAAATTGATCTTAGTGGAAGGCGTTCGTCGGCTCGGACTGCTACTTCCCATTAATAGATTATTATATACCGTTGCGAAAATCTCTAGTTCCATTTCTCTCGAAATTTCTCTTCCACCTCCTTTCGCCCCGAAGAATCGAAACATTAACGTCGGACGCACGGGTTGACTTTATTACGAGAAAAGTTTGCCGTTCGATAAATCACTTCGCTACATCTTTGTATTCAATTTGTAATCCGATGCTCTCACAATTAGGGAACGACTCGGCTCCACGATATTCGATACAGACATCCTTTTTACGCCCGACGCAGAGCTAAAATGGAGACGCTCGTCGATAGTTTGCAGTGCATTGCATTCAAACGTTGCATCGTTAAATTTTCACATCTAACCTACAAATCTAATTATGACATATGTCAAATCTTTGTTAGGTTGTTTGATCAAATAATTAGTGTTACCAATCTTCATAAAATAAAATAACTAAGATTTATAATTTTGACATTGATAACTGTCACTTAGTTTTTTTTTATTTAAAAGAATTTTACGTAACTCTATTTAAAGTTATTATTTCGAGTATTTAATGTATATAATACAACATACAGATTTGTTAGATTATATTAGTTGCTTTTATCAAATAATTACTGTTACCAATTTACACAAAATAAAATAAC
Source organism: Nicrophorus orbicollis (assembly GCA_018845635.1). Classification (NCBI taxonomy): domain Eukaryota; kingdom Metazoa; phylum Arthropoda; class Insecta; order Coleoptera; family Silphidae; genus Nicrophorus; species Nicrophorus orbicollis. The sequence continues at coordinate 22,222 of JAFMTC010004883.1, read as the reverse complement.
CAAGTTTCGTACATTTTAAATAAACGGTGTTTTAAAAGAACAGCTTCTGTATTTGTAACAAAAATAGTAGTAAATTATATAATTCATTGTTTTATAAATTAATTATTATATTTATATAACCTACAAATATGATTGACATATGAAAGAGCTTTGTTAGGTTACATTAACAATGTTTGATCAAATATTTACTATTACCAATTTACACATAAGAAAATAACTAACATTAAAAAAATGACATTAACATATCTGAATCGTTTCATTTCTTTCTTATTTTAAAATAAAATTACCTAGAAATTTACGTCTTTGTATTAGAATTTAAAAAAAGAAACATTGCATATAAAACTAAAATGATAGAACAACGAAGCTGTCTGTTAGCATTGAATACCAACATTTAAATATGTGATGGAGTTACAACAAAATGGACGTACTATAATCCCTGTGATTTGTTGTTTTGTGAAGCAACCCCAGAAAAAAATTTGGTAGAACTGACAGATTATGATTTCATGTTTTTTTTTTATTCCTTCAATTGACGTGGGACTATTTTTTTTTTGCTCGTTGACGTTACACGCCAATCACGTAATGCCGCCCCCTCTGATCATTTCGTAATCTGGAAACACGGAGGCGGATTTGCGAATATCGCGTTTCAATTGGATTATGCTCGGAAACCCGACTAATTTCTTTGACATACACTCTTCGTGTTTCGTTAATTAACTGTCTCTGTTTTTAGTAGTCATACAGCGTGATCAGGATTTTTTATATTAACATTATAAATAGTTTTTAATTTGGAAAATTCTCATTTTACTATTATCTATTTATCTAGGAATATTCAAATTTTTGCTTTTAAAGTTTGAATGAAAAAAATGACTTTTTGTATTTTGTTAATTACACATCTCTTTTATCGGTTGTAATTTCACTATTATTTGTTCAAATTTAAAAAAGAAAAACGTACAGAAAAATTGATATTTCGTAGTTAATTAACTAACACTGTAATTAGTTGTTGTATCATGACAAATGTTCTTTTTTAGTAAAAGCACTTTTCGATTTGCAAATTCTCATTTTACGAATCCATTAATTTACGAATATTCCAATTTTTGCTTTTAAAGTTGAAAAAAAACAAAGAGTTTCCTGTATTTTGTTCATTACACATCTCTTTTATAAGTTGTTATTTCATTATTAAGTATTTAAATTTAAAAAGAAAAACGCATTTTTCGTCTTTTGTTAATTAACTTACTCTCTTATTAGTTGCTATATCATGACAAATGTTCTTTTATATAAGAAACACTTTTCGATTGGCGAATTCTCATTTTACGAATCCATTAATTTACGAAAATTCTAAATTTTTGTTTTAAATTTAAAAAAATGCCGATAAAATTTTCGTGATTTTTCCATTACAGGTTTTTTTTATTAGTTGTTAATTCATTAACAGATATTTTTAGAATAGCTTTAACTTTGTGAATTTTTCAAATTATTTAATTTATAATATTTACTATTAAATTTGCTATTATATTTCAAGGAAAAGACAAATCCAGATAAACTTTTTTTCTGTAACTCAAGCACGTTTTTATATATATATTTTGATCATAAGTAAAGATGTTGAAAAAGACCGCGTTTAAATTGAAACTCCGGTTCGTTCTTTCACTCTCAAAGGCCTTTTAACGCACCAATTGAAATTTTCGAGTTGCGAGTCTCTCAAGTTTTCCAAGAAACACCGAAGTTGCACAAGATTTTCAAAGTAAAAATGTTTATGGTTTCTGTCGGGACATTTACAAAGTAAGAAAGTCCCCTTCTGTTGAAGTTAAGCTTCTCAACGGAAATCGACTACTTTTATTTGTTACGTATGCAAAACGAGTCCATTGAAATACTTGTTCACAAGATTAAATATAAAAAAATGAGATCGGTTAACGAACGTAATACGTTCAAAAATAATGTTCGAAAATGTAATTTTAAAAAATCATAACAAAATCAAAAGAGAACAACAATAAATAGTATAGAAAATGTAATTAAAAAAAAAGAATATTGAATCAAATTACTGTACTTATTTTTGTAAAATTCACATGAAATTAACAACAAACGATTTAAAAAAAAGTAATATTGAAACAAATTATAGAATGAATACAAAGGATTATTTGTATAAATTGTTTTCGTATTAATCGTAGGGAATTTTTGAATTCCTAAATTATCCAGCATATTTTGTGAAGAAATTTGAAAAAAAAGGAGAGTTTTCAAAAAGTTTTGAATTTGATTTATTAATTCTGAAAATATTATGTAGAAAATGTTTGTATGTGATATTATGTATGGTTTGAAGCAATTAAATTTAATTTATTTTTTCTTCATTTTTCGTTTTCAATAAATGTTATTATTTAGCAATGTTTTTTTTATGTATAATAACAGTATTTGATATGAAAGGTGTGAAATTGAATTGTAACTTGAAAATAGTTATTGTTGTAAAAAATAATATGATTATTAGAATTTTTTCTGTAATGCAATGATTGTATTTGATTTGAAAGGTGTGAGATTTAATTGTGACTTGAAAGTAGTTATTATTGTAAAAAAAATGTGTTAAAAATGACATTTCTGTAATGCAATGATTGTGTGAGTTCAGTTTCAGCTTGAAAATAGTTATTAAAATTTAAGGAAAATGTAATTAAACTGATATTTCTGTAATGTTGTTAAAGAAAATAAATGAAATTTATTTGACGGAATAGTCGAATTCTAATTTTAAAAGATACGAAGCGAAAAGGGCAGAGGAATCAGAGTAAATGCAAATAGAAAGATTTGAATGCGTTTTAATAGAATGCGAAAGGAATTACCTTAATTAGCTTCGGCGGAGCGGGTAGAAAAATAGCTGGAAACGAAAAATCCACACGGTTTAATGGAAATTCTTTTTTCTTTTAAAAAAAGGGAAAATCTGCGGACCGACCACCACTCACGGTACTTGGGGAGGATTCGCGCACGTTCAACCACAAAAATTTCCACACTTGCACAAACTGGAGGCGGCTGCGGCGGCGGCGGTTGCTGCGAGTCTTCTGGAAAATCTGAAGATCGTTATCGGCGTTACGACACGATGTAGACCTGCCGGAGTCGGTCGCAACACTGAAGAGAGTGGCTGTAGGATCCGCCGCTGCCGCCGCCGTTTGCCGTCCCGTGGAAATCGATTCCGGCCTCCGCCGCCGCCGCCGCCGCTGCTGCCGTCGCCGCCGCCGCCTCCTCCACCTCTTCCACTCGCACCGGAGCCAGGATAAAGGCAATAAATAGGGTCAGGGAGAGGAGAAGGAACACACAGACGTACACCGCCGACACACGAAATAAGAACCAAACAGCAACAACAACAACAACAAAAAGACAGAAACGATGCTGCAAGAGCACAAGAAGTGGACGGACGGACGGACGGAGAAGAGAGAAGAAAAAGGTGAACGACGAACGGATTTCAGCCGCCTCCGATCTTAAACGGAATCTCGTAGTAATAACAATAATCATAATAATAAGAACCGTCTTTTCTTGCGTGCAAACTTTCGTGAAATCTTCATTTCATTCCTCCTTACTTTCGTTTCATTTATTAACAAAAGATAAAATAGAAAGAAATCAATCATTTTCATAAAGCTTAATTACCTCCATTGTTTCTATACGAGAAAGGAACTATGGAAAAATGAAATTTATAATACACAAATTTATAACGATTGTTAAATTTCGTAACAATTTATTGTTAAATTTAACCGATTTATCAGTTTTTATTAATGTGACTGAAATTTGTGAAAAGTTGAAAAAATATAAATATTTTGTCAATAAAATTTAACCAATTTCTAATGTTTTCACCAATATATATCAATGCGATTAAATTCTTCCTTAATAATGTAAAAAACTTGGAAAAATTACAAATATTTGTCAGTAATATTCTTAATGTATACCCATACCTCGCTATACGGCCGCTCTCTGTACGGTATTTCGCTATAACGGCCCTCTTCAATTAAGGCACGTTTTCGATTTACGGCCTAAAATGTTTCGCTATAACGGCAAAAAGAACTTTTTCGATGTCGATAATAATTGATTCTTTATACGGCTTTTCGCTTTGCGGCCAAGTTTCGTGGAATGTATCTAGACCGTAAAGCGGGATACGAGTGTACTTATGTTTTCTTTTGCAATTCCTAAATTTATCAATATAACATTTTTTTTTCAACTCATTCTTTTAAATTTAACCGATTTCAAGCGAAGTTAATAAAAGAAAAATAATTCCTCAATTCTTAAATTAACAAACATCAACAAAAAAATACATGACTTGATTAATTAACTTTTACAGATTGCTTTCATCACACGAATGATCGGTTTTCTACATACTATTCTCCGTTTTACATAACTGTTTATTTTTTTCATATAATTTATTTCGACGAAAATGTAAAGTATATAATTAAACATTATTATTTAAATAACTTTCATGTAATTATCTAAAAGTTATCTAAATTCAGTAAAAAACTACATAATTAATAACAGAAAGGTGAATGCGCCAGGATACAAAGTGAAAGACAAATTTAATTACTTAATTTAAATGAATGAAGCCAATTTATTTCAGATTATACAATATATTTATAATAGAATAGATGAGCTTCAAGATTTTGTACGAAGATTTTCATTTTTTTTGGAAAGAAGATATGAAAATGAGCTAAATATTTAAGAGTTTTTGAACACGTTCTATTAATTAATTTATGAGCTGGAAAATTCACAATTAAATTTGAAGAAAACAGTATAATTTTCCGTTTTAAAACAGTAATTGGATTGCAAGTGTTGTTATGAAAAGCTTTTTAAATAATATATTTAATAAGTATAAAATAATAATATTTAGGATGAAGAAGTGTTTAAAAACAGAACGGCGGAAAAGTGAGTCGATGCGAATGTATATACAAAAATCGTCACGTTTTAAGCTTTTGCCCTCGGAACGGGAAATACAATCTCGCACAATGCTAATAATAATAAGGAAACTTGTCGGGTTTTATCTTTGATTGCGTTTTTATTCCGCGCGTCTCGCATTTGGAGACGATTTCGTTCTATGTAGCGGAACAAGCAAGTTAAGTCTCGCATTTTCATAACTTTGATCGTTTTTATTGCAACTTTGTTATTTATATTGTGAACATTAAAGTGAAGTTTGATACTAACTTAAATTTGTTGTTAATTATAATTAAATGAGTTGATAGTTGGTGTAGTTGGTGTAGTTGGTGTAGTTGGTGTAGTTG
>JAFMTC010004715.1:13500-32193 GCA_018845635.1 Nicrophorus orbicollis | reverse complement strand
ATTAAGTTCAGTTGGCCTTCGATAATGTTTAACGAAAGGAAGATATGAGTAATAAGTAATGAGTAACAGACTCTTCTATAAGAAACATGTATAATGGCTAATACCCATTCTCCTATCCCTTGACCAAAGTTTCATTAACTAATCAAATAAAGTACATTGCTCTATTGATGATCAACAAATAGATTTGTTGATTCTCCAATCTTAAGAAGTAAATAATTTGCAAATCTGATAAATTCTGTTGGTCATTGATAATAAGTTTGGTTATCAATATCAGGTTATGATTCAGAAGATAGGGATAATGTATTGATAAAAAGAGATAATCTCGACCCCTGCACTAAAACTTTTAAATAATTTATAAATTAATTAATTTCAGTTGGCCTTCGACGAGGATTAAGAAAACGAAGATATGTGTATGAAGAGTATATGATTAAGGCAGATAATTGCTAATTTCCTTCCTTAATCTTTTGACCAAAGTTTCATTAACAATTTAAGTATAGTGTTGATGATTGATACTCAAATATCAAGAAGTAATTAATTTACATATCTTATAAATTCTATTAGTTATTGATATATAAACATTGCTATCAAAATCAAGTTATGATATGAAGATAGGGATAATGAATTGATAATTGGAGAAAATCGTGTCTATATATTCAATACTTTAAACTTTTTACAAATCCATAAAATTATATTTATCATTGAAGATGAACATTGTTTTCAAAGTTGAAAAATAATTATATATTAAATAAAAAAAGACCAAAATCATATTTAGAATAAAAAAGAAAACTCCTCAATAATAAGGTAATTTGATTTTGACATTGAATTTTTCGTACTGAAGACAATATACTTTGATTTGATTTAAAAATATAATGATGAATAATTTATAAAGAAACCAATAGGTCTAAGTTCAATGGTTTTTTTATATTATACATTTAATAAGTTGTTTTAACAATTACATATATGGGAATATAAGAAAGAGAGGAAATGAAAGAATTTAACCTTAATTATGCATTTTTTGTGTGTCTTTATTCAAATATATTTAGAAGCTGTCAATCGGATAATCAGCATTTTTTATGCGACGGGAATATGTTAAGCATATTTCTTGTTCTTGAATCTGATAACCCTCTTCTTATTGGTAGTCCCATTACCGACAGTGCCATTACCGGCAGTCCCATTGCTGATAGTCCCATTGCAGGCAGTTCCATTGCAGACAGTTCCATTGCAGGCAGTTCCATTGCAGACAGTTCCATTGCAGACAGTTCCTTAACAAGATATTGACAAGAATTTTAGTTTAAATTTTGACAGCAAATTTAGTATAAAAAAAGGATAAATTATATTATTATACCTGCAGTCAACAAGTCTTCAATATCCGTAATATTAGAGCTTTTTTTAGACATTCTTTCGCATTCCTTCTGAGCGCCATTCCCAATTCGGTTTCTCATACCGCATATAGCTCGATACGGACACACGTTACTCACAGGCTTCTCTTCAGCGGCAACCTTTCCATTGGATACACTTAAACCAAGGAAATTAAACATAAATAATCTTTTTTAGTGAATTATTTGCGTTAAGGCAAAAACTTATAAATTATAAAATTGTAGGACTTTTGGTTTCGTTAACAGAAGAAGCGATTGGAACTGCTTCCAATGGATGGCCTTTAGAGCTTGAAGAAAATGCAAGCAAAGTATACATAAGTATTATTCCGTTCAATGGTAATAAGGTTTCCAGATTTTGGATTTTTTTAATAAAAAATCATTAATACAAAGCATTGGTCGATAGCATTATAGACATTATAAAATAGATAGTTGCATTTTATATTAAAGAAAAATAAATGATTTAAAAGACTTACTAGATTTGGCAATTAACTTCAAGAATGGAAGACATGGTTGGAACTACTTCTATGTGCTGCTGACCTTGGTTGTGAGCTTAGTGGATATGTGGAGAACTATTGCGTCTGCTTGCGTCAATTCGAATGAACGTCTACGATCAAATCCTTCCTTTTTATTTGCATCACATTGTTTATAATTAAATGCAACACCGGAAATAAATTATCTTAACCGGCATCGAATTTTGACTCCAATCTAAATGCTGCACAACGCAGTTTTTTTATCAACGCAAGTTTTCTTACGAGCGTATGTTACGCAAATAAATAGCGTATATTTATTAATACTGTCTCGTCTAATGACATAATGTAAATAAAATTGATTTTGAATTTAGAAACTGTTTACGAGATATAATAATTATTAAATTAATTGTGAATTTGAAGCGGACATATAAATAAAAATATTGTATAAACGATAGGAATGAATGTAAAATAGTTAAAGAACTTCAAAAATTGTATTTGTTTTAAACCAATTACAAGAACTTTGGTATTTATTACAATTTTTAAAATATTTATTATTAGTATTAATATAATTAATTAATAAAAGATTAATTAATTAAATAAATCATATCTATTAGAATTATGTAATTTCTGAAATTAATAAAATATAATAAAAATGAACATAATTATTTTTTAAACAATTATCAAAAGAATAGTACAAACTAAAGAAGGATTATAATAAAATAAGACAAGAAAAATATAAGGATACTTTATTCCTTTTGAGAATCTTTGCGTTTAAATATATTGGAAAAGAATTTACTACCCTTCTCCCCTTTCTTCGAAATTTCCTCTTTAATGGTTGTAGGTTCTAAAAAATAAATAAATTGTGTTAGCATAAATGTTATAATACAATATCATAATCAAGAATAAGAAAATCTTTTACGTTTTTTAGATTTAATGAGGTGTAAACCTCCTATGTTGATTTTGGAACTGCGTTTTGCGCTAGATTTTTGAGTAGGCTTCCTAGAAAGTTTCCTTTTGCGCAATTGTACCTGATTAACCATAGAGCGTTCAGGCTTGAAATCGTGAGACATTTTTGGAGTCTCCTTCTTAATAGGCGGAGGAGTGTGATCACCACATTTCGTAGTTGTCAAATCAGATTGATGAGTAGTTTCATCGCTTGAAATAAATCCAATAATTTTTTTATTATTAAAATTATAATTTGGGTACTTACATCTCCTCGATTTCCTTATTGACCTCAGAGAACCTGAATGCTTCATCAGACATCTTGAATCTGGAATAATGCACTATTTTATAGAGAAGTACTGACTTTACCAGTTAATATTTTCTAGTTTTTATTCAAATAATTGTATTTCACAATTGCGCTTACATTATATATTAGTACCCCTTCTTAACTGCTCGGCCAATCAAATCAATTGTATTGGTTATTGATGAGTAATCCTTTCAAAGACAATAAACAGAAATGTAATCGACGAAGTAAATAATGATTAATAGGTACAAATTTCAATATAAATAGATGAATCAAAAAATGTTTGTTACATTTATCTATTTTTTATTAGTAAGCATTGGTTTTTGAAGTTCTAATGAATTGAAGAATATAAGTAATCGAAATTATTTGAGTTATTGTTAATTAATTTGAATCTTTGGGGAGAATAAGTTTTCTGTGATTATTATATATCAATTTTATGTTAAATATAATTAAATTTTATTAAAAGATAGAATAAAGAAATCCATAAGGTTTTTACAGAAAAATGATATACTAGTACAATTGTAAAGTTATAAAAAAGACTTTCAATACATTTTTAAGTGATGGATATATAACATATTACTCCTGACTGCGTTTTTTTGCGAAATAACTGTAATTTTTTCAGGTTTCGCTTTACCTTAAAACTTGATCTTTTAGTGTCCCTTGACTGCAATCGAATACTCCTTCTGCGCTCCATATGGGCTATATTAGCAGTACTTTTATTTATCAATAACGAAGGTCCAGCTATTTCCGTAATTGAAGGTGGGTGAAAGGGCAAAACAGCTTCATTCGTGCTTGTGACATCATCTTGGTCAGTTATGTCCTCAGCCTTTCTGATAATATCATCTGTACTAGCATTTGATTGCATAGTGATTACATCGTCGAATGATTCAGTAAGTTTAATTTTTATAAATAAAATGAATAAATGAATATACAAAACAAGTTGGTTGTTTTAAATAAATTTGTAGTTAAGTTCTTACAGTTGCTGTGTACTCTAGCTATGGTATGTCTATGGGTAATGGTGACGCGACTAGTATTTTATTAATTTCTGTTTCTGGACTTCATCGCAAAGGGTAACTTCAGCAGATGTCCAAGTCGCCTGATGGTAATTTTAATGTACAATCAGATGTACATTAAAATTACCATCAGGCGACTCCGACAATTTGTGTTGCCTACATACATGAAAGTATTTGAATTTGAATAAAAAGTATTAAATTTATTAAATAATAAATAAATTATAAGATTGAAGGAATGCTATCTGAGAAAGTTTAAAAAACTTCCTCTTCATTGGGAAGCGTAGAAATAGGGTTGTTGCTCTGAAGTGGTACTTTTTTCAGCATTGAAACTTCTTTAGTAAGGTTTTCATCGGCACTTACATCCTTAATTGTTTCTTCGGCTATATTTCTATCAGACGACTCCGGCAATTCAGGTATCCTATAAGTAATGAATAATAAAGGTAAATAAAAACTAACAATTTTAAATCTAGTTTTGGTGTATCTGTGGATAATACTGACTTTGTAGTAATGCGGTTAGTTGTAGGTATGACTTCTTCCACTTTCGGATCTTCAGCACAAAGACTTTCGTCAGCAACATTATACAATGTTTGCGTCATGTCATTATCAGAAGGATCAGGTAGTTCATGTTGTCTGTATGAATTTCTTACAGACTGCTCAGCATCATTTTGGAATAATGATATTTCACGTAATCTATAGGAAATTAATCCAGAAAATAATATATCTTAAAAATAAAATAAACTAAAGTAAACTTACCGAACTTTTGGAAATTCGAATTTTGGATTCACTGTGACTGGTCTCTTCGTGACACCTTTAAGCATGCTATTTTTATTAACTCCTTCTGATTTGGCTTTCTCACAGGGAAAACGTTTTGTGTCTGCTGGAGCCGGATTGCTGTACAGGCTACATAAAATTATTTCGGAATAGATTATAAATTATTTAAACATTGTGCCTTACACTTTTTTCATAGAACTGGCTTTCATATTAATGGTGAAAGTACAGGGTGCACTTGGTGGTACTTTTTTTAATGCAGCAAGGCCATGTATTATTGCTTCTTGAGTTGGCGGTGGTGGAAGGGACATCATAGCTTTCAAATTTCTTTGTAAAGCAACTTTCTCCCCTAGGATTATTGACTTGCTAGGTTCTTTAGGAGCAGTTTTATTTTGCTCAACGACATTCTTAGTGCTATTATCAGTTTTCATGGATTTAACCACTTTCATTGGTCTTGTTAAGTCTGGTAATGGTGGAGGAACGGGGATGACTCCTTCGAGGTTAGTTTTTGTTCGAATAGTTTCATCTTTAGTACAGTTTTGTGCTTCCGGAAACAAGTCCACAGTTTGTACTTCTTCCGGTTTGGTAGCTGGTTCACAGTGAGGTTGTATATCTACTTTCTTATAGACTCTACTACCAGAAGGTTCAGGTTTTTGGGAATAGCTGTATGAAAATAGTCTTAAATAATCTTAGACAATTGAAAAATAAAATTCAATACTTACATTTTCTCCAGAGCTTCTCTCAAGTCATCAAAATTCTTTGATTTGTCCACCATGGTTTTACCAAAAACACCACTAGTTAATTGATGTGCTTACAGCGTAACGATTTTTTACTTAATGAATGAATTATAAATTTCCTTAATAACTGCAGGTAGTAGTGGGAGTTGACAGTTCCCCTTCTCTACTGATATGACCAATTGTATAAATATTGATAAATCAAATTCATTCATTTTTATGATTAATCTGTTTTGATTTTAGAAATTATGAATAATTCTAATTTGATTATAGTAAAAAGGATGACAAATGAGCAAAGTCTTTTGACAGTGTACTCTTCGTACATTTGATATTAAATTATATCATAAACGATGAAAAAGCTACTTTGAGATAATTTGAACTCCTAGAAATATACTTCAACCTTCAGGTTTTCTCATGTTTTAAAATAAGTTAATCAATGAAATTATTAAATCATTTAGATAATTAAAGAGTGATAGGTATGTTTACAACTTGACGTATTCTAATTTTATTAAATTATCCCCTTTGTAATATCAGTTGACAATATCTTTACTTCAATTTTTGGAGTAATCAGAAATCTTTTAAATCTAATTGGTCATTGATAATTTATCGTTTTAATTCAATGAATAATGAATGAATATACTACTACGTACATAGTGAAAAAGAGTTGACACACGAGCAAATCAATTTGACATTGAAAATTGGATTACTATACCTGTGTAGTGGACATTATCTATATCCCTACTTCAAGCCTTAAGCCAATCAGAAACATTTGTCAAATCGAATTGGCCAGTCATTTTCAATCATATTTATTCAAATATCCATGAATGAATCTGATTTACTTATAGTAAAAAAATACTTGCTCTAAGTCTGTTGATAAATGATAGTTAAAATCAAGTTATGATATGAAGATAGAGATAATGAATTGATAATTGGCGACAATCGCGTATATATATTCAATAGTTTAAACTCTTTACAAATGATTAATAAATAAAAAAAGACCAAAATCATATTTAGAATAAAAACGAAAACTCCTCAATAATAAGGTAATTTGATTTTGACATTAAATTGTTCGTACTGAAGACAAATCAAAGTATATAATAATATAATGATGAATAATTTATAAAGAAACCAATAGGACTAAGTTCAATGATATATTCATACTAAACATTTAATAAGTTGTTCTAACAAATTGAAATATGGGAATATAAAAGAGAAAGAAATTGAAAGAATTTAAACTTAATTATGCATTTTTGTGTGTGTGTCTTTATTCAACTAAATTTAGAAGCTGTCAATCGGATAATCAGCATTTTTTTATGCGAAGGGAACATATTAAGCATATTTCTTGTTCTTGAATCTGAAAACCCTCTTGTTATTGGCAGTCCCATTGCCGACAATGCCATTACTGGCAGTTCCATTGCCGATATTCCCATTACAGGCACTGCCTTTACAGAAAGTTCTATTGTAGACAGTTCCATTGCAGGCAGTTCCATTGCAGACAGTTCCATTGCAGACAGTTCCTTAACAAGATAGTGACAAGAACTTTAGTTTAAATTTTGACAGAAAATTTAATATAAAAAAGAGTATATTATATTTTTTATACCTGCAGTCAACAAGTCTTCAATATCCGTAATATTAGAGCTTTTTTTAGACATTCTTTCGCATTCCTTCTGAGCACCATTCCCAATTCGGTTTCTCATATCGCATGTAGCTCGATACGGACACACGTAATTCACAGGCTTCGCTTCAGCGGCAACCTTTCCATTGGGTACACTTAAACCAAGGAAATTAAATATAAATAATCTTTTTTTAGTGAATTATTTGCATTGAGGCAACACTCTACTTATAAATTATAAAATTGTAGGACTTACATGTTTTCTCTTTTGGTTTCGTTAACAGAAGAAGCGATTGGAACTGCTTCCAATGGATGACCTTCTTGAGAGCTTGAAGAAAATGCAAGCAAAGTATACATAAGTATTATTCCTTTCAATGGTAATAAGGTTTCCAGATTTTGGATTTTTTTAAATAAAAAATCATTAATACAAAGAATTTCTCGATAGAATTATAGAAATTATAAAATAGATAGTTGCATTTTATATTAATGAAAAATAAATGATATAAAAAGACTTACTAGGTTTGGTAATTGACTTCAAGAATGGAAGACATGCTTGGAACTACTTCAATGTGCTGCTGACCTTGGTTGTGGGCTTAGTGGATATGTGGAGAACTATTGCGTCTGCTTGCGTCAATTCGAATGAACGTCTACGATCAAATCCTTCCTTTTTATTTGCAACACATTGTTTATAATTAAATACAACACCGGAAATAAATTATCTTAATCGGCATCGAATTTTGACTCCAATCTAAATGCTGCACAATGCAGTTTCTTATCAACGAAAGTTTTCTTACGAGCGTATTGTTACGCAAATAAATACCGTATATTTATTGATACTGTCTCGTCTAATGATATAATGTAAATAAAATTGATTCTGAATTTAGAAACTGTTTACGAGATATAATAATTATTAAACTAATTGTGAATTTGAAGCGGACATATAGATACAAATATTGTATAAATGATAGGAATGAATGTAAAATAGTTAAAAAAAAATTGTATTTGTTTTAAACCAATTACAAGAACTTTGGTATTTATTACAATTTTTAAAATATTTATTAATAGTACTAATATAATTAATTAATAAAAGATCAATTAAATAAATCCTATTTATGTGAATTATGTAATTCCTGAAATTTATAAAATAGAATAAAAATGAACATAATTATTTTTCTCAACAATTAACAAAAGTATAGTACAAACAAAACTGGGTAAGAATAAAATAAGATAAGTAATTGTAAGGATACTTTATTCCTTTTGAGAATCTTTGCGTTTAAATATATTCAAAAGGAATTTTGTACACTTCTCCCCTTTCTTCGAAATTTCCTCTTTAATGGTTGTAGGTTCTAAAAAATAAATAAATTGTGTTAGCATAAATGTTATAATACATTATCATAATCAAGAATAAGAAAATCTTTTACGTTTTTTAGATTTAATGAGGTGTAAACCTCCTATGTTGATTTTGGAACTGCGTTTTGCGCTAGATTTTGGAATGCTAGAAAGTTTCTTTTTGCGCAATGAACCTGATCACCCATAGAGCGTTCTGGCTTAAAACCGTGAGACACTTTTGGAGTCTCCTTCTTAATAGGCGGAGGAGTGTGATCATCACATTTCGTAGTTGTCAAATCAGATTGGACAGTTTGGATTCCAATATCAGTTAATTTTTGATGAGTAGATTCATTGCTTGAAATAAATCCAATAAATTTTTTATTATTAAAATTAAAATTTGGGTACTTACATCTCTTCGATTTCGTTATTGAAATCAATGAACATGAATGCTTCATCTGACATCTTGAATCTGGAATAATGCACTATTTTAACAAGAGAAGTACTGACTTTACCAGTTAATATTTTCTAGTTTTTATTCAAGTAATTGTATTTCACCATTGCGCTTACATTATATGTTAGTACCCCTTCTTAACTGCTGGGCCAATCAAATCAATTATATTGGTTATTAATGAGTAATCCTTTCCAAGACAATAAACAGAAATGTAAACGACGAAGCAAATAATGATTAATAGGTACAAGTTTCAATATAAATGTAAATAAATAGATGAATCCAAAAATGTTTAATTCACTTGTCTATTTTTTTTACTAAGCATTGGTTTCTGAAGGAATATTTATTGATAATATATTTTAGGAAATAATTTTAAAATATTCTAATGAATTGAAGACCATTAAATATAAGTAATCGAAAATATTTGAGTTATTGTTAATTAATTTGAATCTTTGGGGAAAACAAGTTTTCTTTAATTATTTTACATCAATTTCATGTTATATATAATTACGTTTTATTAAAAGATATATTAAAGGAATCCATAAGGATTTTATAGAAAAATAATATAAAAGTGCAATTATAATAATCTTTTTATAACAAAAAGACTTTCAATACATGTTTAAGTGATGATTATGTTATTTCATTACTTCTGACTGCGTTTTTTGCGAAATAATCTTGTAATTATTTTTTTAATTTTCTTGGACTTTTTTGTAGTCTCTTCCTCAGTTGATGGTTCTGCAGTGACTGACTTCACAGCATGCAAGTTGCCTACATTGGTTTTCAGTTTCCGCTTTGCCTTAAAACTTGCTCTTTTAGTGTCCCTTGACTTCAAACGTATACTCCTTCTGCGCTCCATATGGACTATAGTAGCAGGTCCTTTATTTATCAATAACGAAGGTCCAGCTATTTCCGTAATTGAAGGTGGTTGAATGGGCAAAACAGCTTCATTCGTGCTTGTGACATCATCTTGATCAGTTTTGTTCTCAGCCTTACTAATAATATCATCTGTACCAACATCTGATTGCATAGTGATTCCATCATCGAATGTTTCAGTAAGTTTATTTTTTCTAAATAAAATGAATACATATAAAAAACAAGTTGATTGTTTTAAATAAATTTGTAGTTAAGTTCTTACAGTTGCTGAGTAGTCTCTAGCTTTGGTATGTCTACGGGTAATGGTAACGGGACAAGTATTTTATTCGTTTCTGTTCCTTTTAGGACTTCTTCGCAAGGTGTAACTTTAGCAGATTTGTCTACTTGTACATTAAAGTTACCATCAGGCGACTCCGACAATTTGTGTTGCCTACATTTATTAAATATATAAAAGTATTTTAATTGGAATAAAAAGTAATACTTATACTAAAATTTTTGTTGAATGAAAACATAAAACTTACAATTTTAACTCTGGTTCTGGTGTATCTAAAGACAATATTGGAGGAATGCTATCTGAGAAAGTTTCAGAAACTTTCTCCTCATTGGGAAGCGTAGAAATAGGGTCCTTGCTCTGAAGTGGTACTTTTTTCAGTATTGAATCTTCATTAGTAAGGTTTTCATCGGCACTTACATCCTTAATTGTTTCTTCGGCTATGTTTTTATCAGACGACTCCGGCAATTCAGGTATCCTATAAGTAATGAATAATAAAGGTAAATAAAAACGTACAATTTTAAATCTAGTTTTGGTGTATCTGTGGATAATACTGACTTTGTAGTAATGGAGTTAGTTGTAGGTATGACTTCTACCACTTTCGGATCTTCAGCACAAAGACTTTCGTCAGCAACATTATACGATGTTTGGGTCATGTCATTATCAGAATGATCAGGTAGTTCATGTTGTCTGTATGAATTTCTTACAGACTGCTCAGCATCATTTTGGAATAATGATATTTCACGTAATCTATAGTAAATTAATCCAGAAAATAATATAACTTAAAAATAATATAAACTAAAGTAAACTTACCGAACTTTTGGAAATTCGAATTTTGGATTCACTGTGACTGGTCTCTTCGTGACACATTTAAGCATGCTATTTTTATTAACTCCTTCTGATTTGGCTTTCTCATCGGGAAAAAGTTTTGTGTGTGCTGGAGCCGGATTGCTGTACAGGCTACATAAAATTATTTCGGAATAGATTATAAATTATTTAAACATTGTGCTCTTACACTTTTTGCATAGAACTGGCATTCATATTAATGGTGAATGTACAGGGTGCACTTGGTAGTACTTTTTTTAATGCAGAAAGGCCTTGTCTTAATGCTTCTTGAGTTGGCGGTGGTGGAAGGGACATCATGGCTTTCAAATTTCTTTGTAAAGCAACTTTCTCCCCTAGGATTATTGACTTGCTAGGTTGTTTAGGAGCAGTTTTATTTTGCTCAACGACATTCTTAGTGCCATCATCACTTTTCATCGATTTAACCAGTTTCATTGGTTTTGATAAGTCTGGTAATGGTGGAGGAACGGGGATGACTCCTTCGAGGTTAGTTTTTGTTCGAATAGTTTCATCTTTGGTACAGTTTTGTGCTTCCGGAAACAAGTCCACAGTTTGTACTTCTTCCGGTTTGGTAGCTGGTTCACAGTGAGATTCTATATCTACTTTCTTATAGACTCTACTACCAGAAGGTTCAGGTTTTTGGGAATAGCTGTATGAAAATAGTCTTAAATAATCTTAAACTATTGAAAAATAAAATTCAATACTTACATTTTCTCCAGAGCTTCTCTCAAGTCATTAAATTTTTGTGATTTGTCGACCATGGTTTTACCAAAAAATCCACTAGTTAATTGATGTGCTTACAGCGTACCGATTTTTTACTTAATGAATGAATTTCAAATTTCCTTAATAACTGCAGGTAGTAGTGGGAGTTGACAGTTCCCCTTCTCTACTGATATGACCAATTGTATCAAATATTGATAAATAAAATTCATTCATTTTTATGACTAATCTGTTTTGATTTTAGAAACTATGAATAATTCTAATTTGATTATAGTAAAATGGATGACAAATGAGCAAAGTCTTTTCACACTATACTCTTCTTACATTTTATATTAAACTATATCATAAACGATGAGGAAGCTACTTTGAGATAATTTGAACTCCTTGAAATATACTTCAACCTTCAGGTTTTCTCATGTTTGAAAATAAGTTTATCAATGAAATTATTAAATAATTTAGATATTTAAACAGTGATAGGTATGTTTACAACTTTACGTATTCATTTTTTTTTTAAATTATCCCCTTTGTAATATCAGTTGACAATATCTTTACTTGAATTTTTGGAGTAATAAGAAATCTTTTAAATATAATTGGTCATTCATAATTTATCGTTTTAAGTCAATGAATGATTATACTACGTTCATAGTAAAAAAGAGGTTACACACGAGCTAATCAATTTGACATTGAAAATTGGATTACTATACCTGTGTAGTGGACGTTATCGATATCCCTACTCCAAGCTTTTAGCCAATCAGAAACATTTGTCAAATCGAATTGGCCAGTCATTTTCAATCTTATTAATTCAAATATCAAGAATGAATATGATTTACTTATAGTAAAATAGAGTATATTTAAGTCTGTTGACATAGTTAAAAGATCAGTTAAAATTTCAATTTAACATTAACAAAAACCAATTAGTGTGTGAAAGACTTATATTAAACTAATTTATAAATAACTTCTAATTAATTATGTCTACTAAACATCTATATAAAAAAGTAGATATTTCTTTGATGAGTTAATGGAATTAAGGGTTCGTATTGGAGAACGAGGTAAGATTTATTTGTAGTTAGTGTACGGAAGTTAAATGAAATTAAGTGATGTTTGGAGTGGCGGGTATTGGTAATAATAGTATAGCCGGCTGACCTACATGATGCTCTTAAATTTTTGATTCATTTTAGTTTCCAATTACCTTAGAATTGCTGTAATTGGAAACTAAAATGGATTTGATTATGGGCGTTGTGGAATCTCGATTATTTATAGTTACTGTACTTATAATGTATATTCGTTTAATATATAAATAATAATAATACAATAGTAATCAAACAAATCTAAAAAACTACTGCTAGGGCTAATGACCATAGTCTTTCCGCCCAAAATTATAATATTTTTAATTAATAAGGGATACAAGTAACTTAAATATATAAATTTAATAAGATTTATTTTGACAATTAAATATATATAAATATAACAAAGAAAAGCATTTTTTTCTACTATTAGCGATTTCGTTTAAAAGGTTTCATCAAAGCTTTTCTTATATTCCTTCCTTTCTTTGATCCTACATGATTTGATCCAGATCCTGATTGTTTTTGATTGTAGAACATATCTTCTATGTCTTGGGTACAGTTAGCACATGTTTTAGTACATTCGCACATAACCTTAGATAGCCAAGGTTTGAATTCAGTAAAAGCACTCTTTACTTGTCTTGGTTCTAAGTTTTCACTCGTACTTGTTATTTTAGTATGTTTACTTGCACATGCGTTTGGAGTAGGATCTTCAGATTCTAACTGAGGAATAGCCTGAGCTTCATCGTAAAATTTTGTTCCTCCGGTTGAAGATTGAGGGTTGTTGTTGGCAACATCTAATTCTCTGAAGTGTAAGTTTAAAGATTTAATTATATATAATTATTAATTATTATTAACTTTAATGACTTACAATTCTTCGGGTTCCTCCGACACGTAAAATTTAGATTTCAATTTTGGCTTTCTGAACATTTTTCGACAGTTTTTGTAAGAGTAGATTTTTAGAAGTGTTGCTTTTTGATGTATGACTTGATGAAATTTGTTCATTAACTGAGGAATATGCGGATTACTTGAATTGGTCACCAATTTTAATCGTTCAATTTTAAGATTATTAAAAAATGACTAATTGTGATAACTAGTTAATCCGAATAAATTGCAAAGAACAATCGTAGTATTGATAAATGTAGATTAACATCAAGTTGTAGCAATATTATCAACTGGAATAATTCACATTTTAATTTATATAATAAGAAAGGCGTTCGTATATTTAAAAATATTTATTTCTTTAAAATTACATTCAATTTCTATGACATGCTAATGGTGCAAAATAAATAAATTAAGTAAAGACAAATATTAAAGATCAGTGGTTTCTACTATGTTTGACGTCTTTTGCGACTTGCTCACTGCTCTCAATTCCTTCTTCAGCTTCTTAGGACATTTAAAATTCTTAGAAAACTCTATAAAAATAACATAATATTAAGAATCGTCTCAAGTTTTTTTTAAGAACTGTAAATACCTGATTCATATTCACTGCTGTGTACATTTTCAAGCTTGAAAAGTTCGCAGCAACATTTCGAACTACCCTTGACCTTTGTTCTAGAAACAATTGGCATCGAAAATCCTTGGATGTTGCCTAAAATAAAAGCATTAAAAAAAGCTATTTATTTGGGTTATATAACATTACCACAATCAGCTTCCGAAGATTCTGATTCGGAAGTGTTTCCATTGACCTGCGTTCTTGAAACAATTGGCTTCGATAGTCTTTGGATGCTCCCTAAAATAAAACCATTAAAAAGGCTATTTATTTAGGTTATATAACATTACTATAGTCAGCTTCAGAAGATTCGGATTCGGAAGTGTTTCCACTCGAAGATTTACTGGTTAAACGTCTAAAATCCTTGGTTATATATTCCATCTCACTAACGGAAATCATTGTACAATTAAATTTCTAATGTAATATTAAATGATTTATTGAGTACTTACATCTTTTCTATAATATTTTCAAAGTCGTAGAACTTCATGTTGAATTTCAACTCATTTAATCTGTTGGACATATTTGGTGAGGAGTTTTCTTGTTGTAGTTCTTACGGTGGTCGGTGAGATTGTGATTTTAATTTCGTAATTGGTTTTCAAATTACGTTCAGTGGTGGGATTTATCGAAAATCACTCATAATATGATGCACAATTAGATTAATTTATGACACATTATGTGATTTTAATTATTCTTTAACAATGGTGGTGTTTAATATTTTATATTAGATATCCTTTGCAATTATTGGATATATGTGAAAAAAATGTCATTTTTAAATATTTGTTAGGTAATGTAGATAAAAATTATTCATGTCAAGATATTCTTGCGAAATGTTTATGATAGATACATTATCAAAGTTATCTAATTTGTGAAATATTGAAGAATGATATAAAAGTTACTAATTTATAGATATTTTTAACTATATTATAAAAGTCACTCATAATAAATTTAAAAAAACTATTAGTAATTGTGTTTGCTAATTTAAATTGAATGTAATTATTATAATAAATTATATTTTACATGAGCATTTAACAGACAAGTACCGGATGAAAACTTTGATCAGTTTATAGCATTTTGTGCAACAGCAATCATCTAGAAAATGAAATAACCTTACACTTATATATCTCACAAGTAAACTACCTGTTTTACTACGAGCGTCTTCCACATCGCAATAGTGGAACACTTCTATTGGTTCCATTCTACTACTTCTACTTGGTGGTACAAATCTTCGACCTGGATTTTCACGCAATTGAACACCTGCAGTAACTGTGGACTCGTTTCCTAAGTTTTGTCCAGAAATATCATGTGATCCAAGCTTCATCATAGATTCAACAGGTTGATAGATCTCACTTAGACCATGAGACTTTACAACTTCAGCTTTAGTAACATCCTGACTAATGACCTTCATAACCTCTATTTCAGGATTGGGGATTGCTTTAGTATCATCCTCACTGATAGTTAAGTAGTATTAAGTATTAGAAACCATAGTGAACTTAAAGTACTTACATTTCTTGTTTTAATTCAGCCATATCCACACACTTAGATATTTTCACGCTACAACTCTTTAAGTAATACTGATTATGTATAATTTATTGCGCTTCCTTAAATATCACGGTTAGCAGGTAGTATTAATTTATTGTTGTTATATCGGAATTGTTTATTCCCTAAGCAATCATGTATCGAATATACATAATATTAGGAATATGAAGCGTACTGTTTATATAATAAATGTAAAGCATTTTTTTCTCTAAACAAGACAATAAACAGTACGCATCAAATAAACAATGATTTATTGATTTGTTATAAAATTTCAGTAACAATCAATATGCAAATTATTCATTTGTTTTATGTAACATAATAATACAAAAAAATATCTCCAATTGTCATAGATATATGCATTTTGGAATATCCCATGATTGCGTTTTTTAGCACGTATTTATTTAACGTTACTACATTCTGGATAAATGATGATAAATTCCAGAGGGATGCAAATTGAAGTGCTCTTTATAAAAAAAATGCAAAATCGAAGCTGGGGGTTAAAAAAATAATATAGAGTATTGTTTTCGTTCGAACAAAAGCAACAGCCGGCAACATTTTTCTATAAAGAAGTTTCATTATACCTGAGCAGCGGGTCGGAAAGTAATTCCCTTTTTGATATACAGCACTTCCACTGTCAAATTGGTCTGGAGACGTGTTGCATCCTTTGGCACCGTAAGAATGCGATATCAGCAATTTAGGAATTGCAATTAGGGAGCATCGCCATCGTCTAGAGTCGTCGATAAAACATTATTACGTCGGAAAAAGAACAATTCACCTCATCATAAATTTTAATGAAATCGTGTAAGGGATGGTGCAGGAGTGGAACATTGAAATGCGAATGGACTGGGTTCATGGAACGCATCAACAGCATTGATGTAGTATTGAACAGATTTGCGCTTTCCTGGCATTGGGAGGGTGCAAAAAAAGAAGGAAAACGATGAGAAGATGTAGAGAGTAAATAGAAAGAAATCCAAGCTCATCGGAGCTTCTCCGAAGGTTTCCGGCTACGTCGTATACATTCACATACCCGATGGAACTGCCGTCTTCAGAAATAAAAATCTATGGAAATCTACTTGCTCCGCTGGAATATTATCACAAACGCGATGCTGCAATCAAACATGACATAGCTTACATAACTTTTGCAGTTAATCCACGTTCCTTTACAAATTTGAAAGGATCAACTAGCCAATTAAGTGAGCTTTAAGTATATTTCTAATAGATACCTCAATACCAGATCCAGAATAATAATTTGAATTAGGAAACTCTTTTAAATTTTCAAACATAATTATTTATTTTATTCAGGATGTTATAAAATTAGTATAATATAATGATATGTTTTTTAAAGTTATCACTATCCTATTTGTCTCCTGAAAAAAGTTATAAATTCTTGAAGATTTACATTTTTAATATCAAATGAATTAATTAGCATTCTCTACGAGTATATGCAACTTAACAATCTTAATTTGAAAATAAACCGTATTTCTTTAGTCAAATTGTAAATATTTCAATATTTTTAAAATATAAATATCAAGTTCTTTCAGGCAGTTATAACATAATGTGAATTTCCTTCACATAGTAAATAACTTGGCTTTGATATAAGAATGTTACTACCATAATGAATGCTTCAAGATTTCAAAATTGTAGTCATTTTATAAAAGCATAGGCAACTTCGCTTTGCTTGAATATACAACGATATTTCTGTAATTAAATATAAAATATTTCAAAATTGCTAAAGTGGATTAACATAAATGTCTTCTGTCAGGAATCATTGAACATTTCAAAATTTAAAAATCATATAAAGTAGTAGTCATTTCTTAGATGTAAATGACAATTAACTGCCATTATTTGAAAATGTGTCTTTCTCTTATGAATATTGAAATATTTTAATTTTTTAACCTGAATCAACATAATTATTTATTCTTTTTAGATAGTTATACTAATTTTGCAATAATATATTAATATAATTAAAATTGGAAATTATTTTTACATAACGAACTTTACCTAAATAAATACCTAAAGTTATTTGTAACTTTTATAAGGTATCTTGCTTTAGAACTAATAATTTTTAAAATCAATTAGCAAGTAAGTAATTTCTTAGAACTATATGCAACTAAACTGGCATAATTTGAAGAAAATAATTGTAAACTTCTATTTTTTTCTTCTAAGTACACTGATCTTGTCAAATTAACCGTTGGAACTACACTAACTTAGTTTGTGCACTTGTTCAAAAAATCTTGAGGAAATGTTGTACTGAGAGCAAGTGCTGCTTCTGACACTAAATGCAAACTGAAAACTGGTGAAGAGTATGCTCCTGTTGCAAGCGTTGGTCTTCAGGTATTAACTTTTATTACCACCCAAATATTACAAAAAAGTTTACAGTATATTTCTAATAGGATAATACCATACTTTAATACTAATTGCATGAATTCCTGAATATGGAAAACAATTTAAATTAACTGTGGAAATATATTTAAAATATATTATATTTGATATAATACACATATTTGATTTCAAATTAGTAAGTTAAAGAATTTAATGTCTAAGATCAACTGACATTTCGTGAATATATATTTTTGTATTTGTGTGTATAAAGCTTTGTAGTAATTGGTGTTGTTGGTCCAAACTGTAGATGGTTCCAGCAGGATGTGAAGATGATCTGCATTTGATACTGAGATTGTCGACGTGTACATTTTTAATTAAATCACTCACCAAATGTTGGTTGTTCCAGGTCGTACGTGCCGCCAGCCCTGTGCTGCTGAGGGTTATAACTTTGGGTGCCTTCCTCGTCTACTGCACGGTGAGTCTTTTCAACCACTAATTACTGGCGTTTGCTTCGCGCGATACTCATTACGTAACGAAGAGCGAAGAGTGGTTCGTGAGGGGGGTCGCCTCTGGGGGTGG
>JAFMTC010004715.1:0-12064 GCA_018845635.1 Nicrophorus orbicollis | reverse complement strand
TTAAGTGCTTGAAACAAATATTAATAGAGAGAACGAAAACAATCCCACTCGCAGACTTTTTTTTTATTCCCGACGAGCTTTATTTATTTTTTGTTCATTCATTCCTAAACGCCTTGCCATTTATTAAGTTTACGCTGCACACAACTTTTCATTATCCAAACTTTGATTTTACTTCATTGAAAAATATATTCATCTTCATTAAAATTGACTTCAATAGGTAATAAATAATTATACCCTCTACAAGATTTATTAAAATTTCTATTATAGTCAGTTTATTTTTCAGGAAAAAATCCTTACGTTAAAACATACTTAATTTTTCTATTTATTTCATGAATACTTATACATTCATAAACCAAAAGTAAAATAGGATATATAAAAAAAGGTTTACAGTAAAATAATAAAACTTTTATTTCATTCTCTATTTAACTCGGATATATATACGTATATTTGTATGTGTGTGTATAAATCTGGGGATGAAATTGAAACATTACATTCAATTTTGGGTCCACTTTACGAGGATTTTATATTAGTATTTTATGGATATTAAACAAATATTTGCTTGCAATTATTCAAACGATAATATTTATCGTTTCATTATCTTCCGGATGAGCTACGCACGGGAATTATATCGTATTTAATTGATTTAAATGATGTGATTATTATTTATGAGTCGAGATCCGTGAATCAGTGTTGGATTAAATTTTGGATTAACGTTTATTGACCGTCGACAATTACCATCCATGTATTATACGTAGCTGATCTATTCAAAGACTATTATCATCAAGTTTATTAACAATATTAATCACATCGTTTGCTCTTTATCATTGAGTTTAACGCAATTTCAAGTCAATTGATTTAGTTCTGAAACTATACATTTGAACTTATAAAATCTAAATCTTCCATTGTATAGACCATAATTAAAGTGATCTATTTTAATTAAATTATGAGATTTTGATAGGTTCAGGATATTTTTATATAATTCGTTAAAAAGCCATGTAAATTTTCAGACCTTCAATTTTGTAAATCATGTTTGAAGTTATATAGACCAATGCAATATTAGGAGG
This sequence comes from Nicrophorus orbicollis, assembly GCA_018845635.1. NCBI lineage: Eukaryota > Metazoa > Arthropoda > Insecta > Coleoptera > Silphidae > Nicrophorus > Nicrophorus orbicollis. The sequence continues at coordinate 11,000 of JAFMTC010004715.1, read as the reverse complement.
ATCAGTGTTGTATTTCATGATTTTAAACCAAATTACTATAACCACAATAGTTTAAACCTACAGTTTAATAGATTAGTAATAAAACAACTGAATTTTTGAAAGAAGAAATAATAATTTTCCATAAATAGTTATTTGATAAATGATGAAGAAAATTGAGTTAGTAAAACAATATCAATCTATAAAACGGAAATTGTTTTTTCTTTTCTGGATCATTTATTTTCCTTTTTTAATAGAAAATTGTTAATTATGGTTGTTTCGAAACTTTCGTGAAGTGAATACATTTATCAACCGAAGTTTTTACTCTTGTTGCAAGATTATCGTCATGTACCCAAGGCCGAACGTGTATACGTGCACTGCAAGGATCTGGTTACGAGAGATTGGCTTTTCTTTAACTTACGGAGCTTTGATGTTGAAGACCTGGAGGTATATTATTGTATCGTTTACGTAATACGTATTTAATGGTAAAATGTGTTTCAGGATTTCGGTTATTTTTCGTGTCCGCTCCGCCAAGGCTGTCAAAATCACTGATATGAATCTGATGAAGCGTCTAGGAATCATCGTTGCCATCTTCACTGTTTTCCTGATGATCAGAACCCTTGTAGCTCCACCGATAGTGATTGTAGGAAGAACAGCTGATGATTTGAAGGCTTACCTATGCCGCACAGATTGGTGGGACCATTCCTTCAGTATTTGTAAGTAACTACTATGGTAATAAGTATGCTCTATTGAAATAATAATCGCATGAGATGACTCTTTTTTTTGTTTGAATTAGTTCGATTCCATTTATGAAGGTATTGAACTGTAGTTGATTCGCAATGAATCGATTTGAATACATCAGCGTAGAAAGTCAAAAGGATCGTTTCAAATCTAATTTGCAAACCTGATGGTATTAGCTTAAATTCTCGCATGCAATGTAAATTGTTCCTTACGAACCATGTGTGCATCCCCAAAACAATTTTCTTGGATTAAATAAAAAATAAAGCGAACTTCTTAGTGTAAAAATAATCTAGGTATTACAAAACAAAATAAGGAAGGTTCACGTGCAGATGTTACATAAAAATCTATTGTGAGCGTCTTTACTGCTCATATTCCGGATAATGCAGTTCATGTCTTCTCCATTCACGCGCTTATCCAAGAAGAAGACACCGTGGAATCAGAGTGCATGCGCTTGGTGCGTTGGAAATCCTAAATGAAAATTCCTTAGGCGACGGGTAATTTTAGTCGGTCGCTGGTTAAGCTGCAAATTTCAGCTGCATCCAGATTTATTCAGAAACTATTCCAAGAACCGTACTCGTAAGAGTTAGAGTGAGAGAGAGAAATAGAGATAGAGAAGAGCCGTCAAGGATTCTGCAATGGATTTGCCATTAGGGAAATTGCACAGGAACATTCCGAATGCAACACCGACAATTAGGAATGTTTATTGCATTTGGAGTATTATCCAACAGTTTTCATCGCTCCCTCGAATTTACTCTCTCACGACTTGATTGATTGCTTGAATTCATGCATGCAAATGATTCTCTCTTACATTTTTCAGTAATATTATAAAATTCTAAATCATATTTTTCTTAAACTCATCCTAAAGTATTTACCCTGCCACTGACATCCATTAAATCCAAGTTAAATAACATATTTTAACATCACTTTTAAATTACTTGATAAATTGAAATAAATCCTTTCAAAAGTTACTTTCCTTAAAATATTTCATTTCCTTTCTAGTATTTTCATTTATTCTAATTACAAATTAATCATACCATACACATGTATTTATGCATAATGCCAAGGGTAAAAAAAAACTAAAATATTAGAATATATAACAAATGTAGGACTGAAATTAAGACTAACAAAAATGTTTGAACAAAAATTAGAATATTATAAAATGTAACATCCAAGCTTATTGAAATTTATTTGATTATACGAGATGTTAATTACATAATAAAGAATAAATTAAATAAAAAAAGGAAAGGTAAAATAAACGTTTGTATAAATTAATGTATGCTGAGATATACGTTAAATTTACATTCGAAATTAACATTAATTTGGAATTCGTAGGTGCGCTCAGTTGAGTATATTTCAAAATAATGGACCATTCAGGAATGGAAGCCATTAAATTACAGTCAAGTTCATTTTCCGTAATTACAGCGTTGTATCAACAGGTCGAACGACTTTCCTTTTATCTCATTCCTTTAGGAGTCCCGCAAGAAAACTTCGACGATGATTAATAATAAGTCCGATATAAATCAGGAAAGTGGTAAAGTATGCCCGGAGCATGGAAATCTGAAACTTATGAATATACATGTTATACGCTCCGATACATCAGCTATATAATATTAAGATATTTAAATAATTACTCATAAGTAATTGACAAATTTCCATAGTTTAGCTTTGCTTTGTGTCAAAATTTGCGCGAGGTATACCATTTTGCTGGTACAGCTTTAATAATTATATGTAATTTACTTAATGATTTCAATGGTTTAAAAATAAAATGTAAATCTGGGTTATGCCTATTAAATTTAATATGCCAAAAAATAAAGGTCAATGAAAATTTTCAGCGTTTACAGCCCCACTGAAAATGTTGATTAATTTCCAAGTTAGATTTAAAATGTAAATCCGTATTATCTCTATTAATATACCAAAAAGCAGAAGAACATTATGAGCATCTTCATATTTCATTTATTAATGATAAAATTTAAAGCCAGATTATCCTTATTTTGTTTTCAAGGTATCAAAAGTACATAAGAAAAGAGAAAAAATTAATGAAATTGTAGACAAAATAAGTTGTAAATTAAATATTAATATTAGATTAAATTCTTGATAATTTTAAATAAAATGTTTGTTTAGAAATCATAGATGATGTTTTCTTGCAAACATTTCTAAATAGTTTCTTTATTAGTAGTATCAATTTGTTGGTATGCTGAAGGATATATAGTTTGGGATTGAAGACATTGGGATCAAGACTGTCTATGTCCGAGCACAGTGATTTATTTCAAAGAGGAGAGATAGTTAATCACACTGGAACCTTTGGCAAGAAAATACTACGAATAAATGAAAAAAGGGAACTTATGTAAACAAATAACAAAGTTGTTTTGTTAAATAATTCTGTATTTTCTATACATAAAAAAGTCAATTTTCTATATTCACACGTTGATCTACAACCTTTCTCCATCTTTCACGAAACTTGAAGAATATCTCATGTTTTCGGCGAAAAACTTTTCAAGGTGATTTTACGTCAACTTAGAATCCATGATATATTATGTAATAATATAAATGAGATGAAAAGCTGTGGTTGTATACTGTAATAAATATGTATTTTCTAAAGTTGGCAATAATATCTTAATAAAATTCAAGTACTTTGTTGATTATATAAACTTTTAAGTATTAGAAATTATAGATTTCACATAATAAATATAAAGAAGCTTTTCCAAATATAACTTCTTCTTATCCTAACAAACAGCAGTATAATTTTCAAATTTACATGCAATGTTCGAACCATCTGCGTTCCGGTATAAATCCAGATCATTCCTATTCTAAGATTAAAAACACCGGAAACTGGAAATGCAAAGACATCAAAATTCTTTGATGTCGTTACATATATAGAATTATGCATATGATCGTTAAAGATTGAATCCGGGCTTCCCGTCGCCGTACAAAATAATGTAGTCTGCCGGGTGTTAGTGTTTGCTCTAAACTATGTTGAATTATTAATAAAAGGGAAGGGACCTCCCCAAGCCCACCCCGCATAAACTTCTATTTAATAATTCGCAATCGCTTATAAAATTATTAAAGCCACCGCATATCATGAAAGGTCGTAAAGCTCAATTATCTGCATTTTTCATAAGGTATTAAGAAAAGGAATGCTGGGGCCTTTTCTTACACCCATATACAAAATTATAGTTTACATGAAATCAACAACTTATTGTGTTTCGTAGAATATTTATAGAATAAATTATAAATAAACAGATAGTTGGTAGCAAATTTTAAGAAAGCACCTTGCACGTGAAAGTTTCGAACATATTATAGGTATGGATAAAAATAAAACCCGGACTATTTCCGTGTTCCGGACTGGAATGCAATTGCACAAGATGAATAATAATGTAAGGAGGATTCCCTTCGAGCGGGATTGATTACCTCGAATAAGAGGAAATGCTTATTTGATTATTCCATATCGAATTGAATCGAATCTGTGTACTTCATCGTCATCGTGCATTGCGACCTTTTTGTCAAATACGGCTGTTATTGAATTTTATATGCGCTGTGGTTATATGTAAATACTAAACGTGATCGGAAAACTTCGAAGATCATTGAATAAATATACCTTATTTACGAGAAGTATTGCAATTTGATTTACAGATCCAATATTTCTTTTTAATAATAACAACATATTACTAAAAAATATTAAAAAATATATATACTACATTTTTATGAAGCAGAAAGATCTATGGTCAGCTATAGCATTTTTTTAAAATTTCTTCATTTTATTGTATTGAAAATTATAATAGGGGCAACTCTTAGTCAAGTAGTTAAAAGTCCACCACCAACACCATTTTGAATCACATAAATCTGATGCAAAATGGTCTTGATTCGAATTTACTGACCAATTTTTTCAGCATTTACCGGTCAGTAAATTAAGGTAGTGAAACCTGATAAGGACGCAAGTAGGGTCGTGACCATTAAAAAATAATTAACAGTAAATGATTTGTTATATAATTGATTGGTTGCATAATGTATTACATAGAAGTGATCATGTTGTTTAACGATTTATTTCTGGTGTGTTGCTGTATATCTCATTTCTGAGGAAAGGAAGCGAACTGAGCTGTCAAGGATTTAACAATGGATTTACCATTAGTAAAATTGTTGAGACAACGGGATACATTGTAAATGTTTCCCTTTCTAATCCCCTCAGAAAAGAGGAGGATTTCATTCCATTCTCCGGCTCTCTCACTCTGCGCGTGTTTTTCCCTTCGACTCTTTTTATCCTCCCAAGTCCTTGTTTCCTTATGTGCGTGCTGTGTATGCGTCCGCCCGCCGTCCCTTGTCGCATCTGTTAAAGGTGACGAGTTCCTGTCGTCCGTTTGGGATCCTCGTGAAGAGTGATTAGCATGACCGGAATGCCTTTTTTATACTTATTTCTTTTTCATGGTTTATTCTAATCTCAAGTTACCCTAAAGACAGGGTGACTTCGGAAGCGTTCAAAACCTCTTTTTGTATGTAAAACTGCGCACTCTTTAAAGTTCAGTATTAATAAGAAGGGAAAATGTAGCTAGTAGACGCGTGAATGCTGCCCAACGCACCGTAAAAATTTATCTGGTTTCGTGTGGTGTGAAAAATATACAGCAACTTTGTAACAGGTGAATTATGGGAAAAACTTCTCGGCATGCATTCGGTGCGCACTGGAACTACTTTTGTTTATGCCAGTAATATTTTTTGTAAATATATTAGGTCATGAATCTTCACAAGATTTAATATATATTTTATTGTTATTATTATTATTTTCTCTCTCGAGTAACTTCCATTTTCTTAAACGCAAAGAACTTTTATTGAAATAAAACTTTTACCCTCTAAGAAAATACAATTTGCATAATATTGCAATTATTGTATCTTCGCTCACTGGTTTCATTCAAATATCCTGTTTTGACCTTTGTTTCAATTATGAGAGAAAATTACTAGAAAATAGTGCTAGTTACAAATCTTGGATTAACAGCATATTGAAGCCTGAAGCATTAGTTGCAAAATTGACGAAGTCATATTAACATTTCCTATTTATTTAAAAATCTTTATGGGTCCAAATTGGTCCAAAAGACTACTGAAAGAAAATACCTCAGCACATACATTTCCCATTTGATCGGAAAAAAAATGTATATCATTATTTACATAGGATTTCTCAATGGAAGTTGAAGCTCTAATAACGTACATGATTTGATGACGTTATGCATATCAAGCTGTCACCAAGCGTACATATTCCATTTGGCACGGACCGCTGGAACTAAAACATGGAATATTAACATTTCATTAATTTCGACACTAAATATTGCTGTTCTCGTCCATTCTAGTCGCAGGCTCAGAGGCCCTTTTGCACAGCGGTCCGTCCCTTTCAGTGCATTTTCCAATTAAAGTCTCTTTGCGACCGTGAAATTTCCAAAACCCAAAGCCCATAGACCCATCCACTTCGTCGCAACCAGTCACACATTTTCAATTACACTTTTTAATGGCGGATCAATCAATTACGGAAATGTAATCGGTTTGCCTTCAGCATTCAACAGATCTGAGCAGATTGCATTGCAAATTGGGGATGGATTTTATTATTAACACACTTGATGAGTTTTTTAGATAATACAAAAGGAATTTGGATCAATAATCCGACGACTCAAGCTTGTTCCTCTCTTTCTCTTTCTCTCCCGTTTATTTTCCAAGTTAAACTGCATAAATCAACAGGAAAATTGGCCTTCGATTCCTTACCTCGCATTTTCCACTTTACCAATTATTTCCACTGTAAACTTTGTTCGATTTTCTTATGAATTAGTCTCATCATCAAATTAACACCTTTTTGTATCAATGAATACTTGTTTTGTTAATGGATTCAGTTTCAGGAAAAACATAAGTTTATTTATTTTTCAAGAAACACTTCATTAATTTTCAACTTTTAAAATTATTCTACTATCAACTTACTCAATTTTCTTACAAATTAGTCTCATCATCGAAGTAAAACCTTTTTGAAATACCTGTTTCATTAAAACATTTATATTCAGGATTTGTTTCCATTTTTAAAGATAGGTACTTTCAATAAATCTTAAATAATGTTTAAAATCATTTCAAAATCTAAAATTACTTAAGCTTAATTTTAATGAAAATTTAAAGTACAATCGTTTGTAAATTACTGTTTGGCATATTTATGATAATTTAAAATATATATAATGTTGTAAATTATGAAAGGACTTTTCATTACACCTTTTTTTGTGGCATCTGAAGCCACGTTTCTGCTTTAATTAATAAAACGAGGGCTTTGAAAAATTTGCATGTTTCCAGTTTCTTCTTGCTCCGTCAGGTTACTTTTTTCTTTCTTGTTTATTAGGTTTTTAAAAAAGTTTTATTAATTAAGCAAAGGAGGAAGAGGGATGTGCCATAAATGATCAATCACGTTGTGCAACGGCACAACGTGGTGCTATCAATCTTTGGGGTGAATGATTAGAGTAGTAGTTAAACAGGCCCATATTAATACCTTGTAATGCGCCTACATAGTTTGCACAACATTATTTACTCCTGTAGTTTCACAAAAGTATCATATTATGCAGTAGCGAATCTGCATAAATTTCTGAATTTTTAGCATTACATTTGCTGACGAAACAACGTGTTATTATTAGATCAATATAATTATTCAATAATCTTTTCTTGCTATAGGAAACGAAGTATACTTGTAACACGGATCATTTACATGATCGTTGTATGTTTTCCTTTCATCGTTTCGCTCGATTTATTCCTTTTTTTTTCAGAATATTGTCTGTGGATGAATATTCTGTTTCTCTCTCTCTCTCTTCCATTTGTTTTGTTGTTGTACGTTCTGTTGTTGTTTGCGAATTTTTTGTAGTTGTATATTTTTTCCCGTAAATGGATACTGTTTGCAATGAATCAATACATGAATGGGTATTTCAGTGGAGGTCGTGTTCCTGGTATGGGGCATCCGGCTCTGCATTGTAGTGAGAAAGGCCCCGTCCGAGTTCAACGAAAGCCGCTTCATCTCTATGGCTATCTACAACGAGTTTCTTCTTAACGTGTTTCTGAACGTATCCATGTAAGTATGTCGAAGTTAAGAGCGGAAACAATTTCTGTTCTTAGGTTGTTCTTGCAGAAACCAGCGAATCCGGACTTGCTCTACATTATATTCTTCTGCCACACTCAATTGACCATCACTCTTCTACTGGTTTTGATCTTCGGAAGCAAGGTAAGGTTAATTATCAATGATTGGTTATGGGTAAGTTATTTGTTTTGTATTTAGGCTTACATGGTGTTCAAAGGACATGATAAGACAGATGAAAGCTCAGGAATGATGTCCAAGACACACGCTTCTAAGTTTTTAGGAAAAACGCGATCAGGAAACTCTCAGTACACCAGCACTAACTCATCGCTTGCTGGATTGGAATGTTCTAAGATGACCGAACATGATGTTCAGGAGGAATTCATTCGTTTATACACCCAACTGGAATTGTTGAAAGAAAAGAATATGAGAGTGGGGAATAGGCATCTGGCTTCGAAAATTACAGCAATGCAGGACGCGGCTAGTAAACATGATCATGAAAAAGGACCGAAATTTGTAGAAACTATCGCAGAAGAAACCAGCATTGATGTTGAATCTCCACCAGCAGTCATTATAAAAAAGCGTCAAAGCGTTTCTTTTGCTGAAGTCAACGATAAGGAGCCAAGCACATCCACAGCTAAGGAAGTAGGTACATCTTTCATAGAAGCAGTTATTGAGACCACATCGAAAACATCCATCGAGTTGAAGGAAGAGAAGTCACCAGCATCTAGTATTGACAGCGCTGGTAGCAGAAACGGAAGGGTCCTCAAATCTGGACACGCCAGGACCCATGCCATCGTCATCAATCTAGATGATAAGAGTCGATTCACAGAGGAGGTCACAGTCTAAACGAATACTAAAAGGGTGTGAAACTGTAATAACGAAAGATTGTACCTGAACCTGAGTCAATACCGATTTAGAGCTGTCAGCACATCCAACTTCACCTCCCTTCGACTTCCATACTAATACATGAAAATAGATATATGCAGGGTCAATCAAATACAAAATCATCCATCATTTAGTGAACAAACAAAAAATAACACACAAACCCGTCAATAGTAATCGAAGAGATGTAATCATTAAAAATTTGTCCATTGATTGTTGTGTAATCATTCTAATATATAATAGTTAATGTAAATTTTGGAACAATAATTTCCATTTACGAAACTAATCAAATATATGTTTATATATAAATATATATATATATATAAATAAACTTGTTAGTAGGCAAATATTGGATAAATTTAGATTAACACAAATGGGATAATCCCATTTATCTTAATGCATATATGTATAACACTTTTGATGAGATTCCTGAGATACATCCGTACAACCCACCTTTTGCATAAACCATAATCCACTAACATACTAGTTACCTTTAAACTGCAGCATATTCCCTAAAGAATGTATCAATGTTATATGTTGAGGATAGATTTAATTGAATAAGCATCAAATAGTTCACGTGTTTTTAAAATAATCTCTAGTTATATAAATGTAATAAGCATAAACAATAACAAAAATATATTAATATTCCTCATATGTGTACAGGTTGGTGTTGTCAGCAAAATGTCAATGGTTATACCTCTTCGAAGTCGGCGATGTCAATCCTAGTCCGACCTGAAATACCTATTTTATTATTCGATGTGTATATTATGTGTGTCTTTCTATGTTCAATCGACATCGAGGTATTTGGGGTTTTCTTTGAACCACCCAGTATATATATGATGTTGTATACAATAGCTTTAGCGTTTCGCTCGAGATATGTCACGCCGAGCCCAGACATATCATCCCCCTTTTTTATCTACCAAAACCCCATACCAAAAAACGTCAACCCATTCGTTACGTTTGTAGTTTATGTAAGCGACTCTGTCTGTTTATAGATATGTTTTGAATGTTTGTTTAAAACTTACGATTATATATACGAACGTTGATTTCGCTAAGGAATTTCATTGTTATGACCATCCAGAGATTTTATACCCCGAGTGTTTTATACGTTATACATGCTGTTATAATTTATGTATATGTAAATGTCTATATGTAAATATCTGTAATCACGAAACAATTGCTGAACTAAGATAATATTATTATGACTATTATATAATATATAGTATATCTAAGTGTCCCCTCTTTCTCTTTCTGCTCCTAATTTTTATATATTTATGTTTATATTCGTTTATATTACTTAGTAATTTTTATATTTATTTAATTTATTTATTTATAAAAAAAATATATTTGCCTTAATTTCTGTATATAAGTTATACCCAATCCGCCTTTAAACCAATATTTCAAGCAGATACGTATAAGTAAGTAGAAAATTGACAAAGACTTATTTGAATAATAAAGCAGTCTCTCGTTAGCAATCAAACCTCTAAAAATTTGCATATGATTTTGTGTAATATTTTGTACTTTATAAATCAAAGATGGATGAAGCCTTGGAATACAGCCATTATTGATCCGGATTAAAGCAAGGTTTGTATTTGTTTCTTTATATCTGCGTTAGTTTGTTTACAATTGGAGCAATACGGGTGGATAATGAGTTTAGACCGCCCCAAACAAGGAAATAAATTAAATCCGGCGGCGCTAGTAATGCAAAACAAAAAGAAAAGCGTAAGGCATTTTCATTGATTTTAATTGGGGCTCCAAGTCCATAATATTCCCAATTATATATAGGAATATAATCATTTTGTAACAGATGTAACTAATTCTAATAGGTTTTTAACCGTTTTTTACTATAAAATTTAAAATTTACTCTTTACTTTGGTACAACTGGCTTTTTCGGCAGTTACTTTCTCATTTCGTCAAATTTGACAACGAATTACAACCAAACGGCTGAAGACACAGCGACAAATTAATATGCGCTAAATTCTCCAACTATAGAAGTTTTTGAAATATCTTTCTGATTAACTCCATCTATTACAGACTGTGTGAAAATGTCTAAAATGTAAAGACACTGCTTTTCGACCGTTCATTTTTCATTACATCAAATTTGACAGCGAATTACAGCCATACGGCTGAAGACACATAAATAAAAGAATATGCGTTACATTCCTCAACTATCCTAGTTTCAGAAACATCTTTCATATGACTTCCATCTATTACGGTTTTCGAGAAAATCGCTAAAATCTGAAGACACTGCTTTTTCGGCTGTTAATTTTTCATTTCTTCAACTTTGACAGCATATTACAACCAAACGGCTCTAGACACAGCAATTATT
>JAFMTC010004714.1:5228-18111 GCA_018845635.1 Nicrophorus orbicollis | reverse complement strand
AATGCTAAAAAAAAAAGTAAGGTAACGTTTCAAGTTGTATATTTTTTACTTTTTATAACTTTTTCGAGGAAAAAAAAATAACTGATAAAAAAAAATAAACGTCGATAAGGAAAAAACAATGATATAAGCTTTTTAGTTTTGTAATTATATTTATATGTGGAATTTTTGGACAGGGCCAAGCTGTCGTCGTAGTTACCATTAGTGCAATATCGAGCTGATTACAGACTCGAATTAGATATATAGTCAATTGTTTCATACCTTATTTGTTGTTGACCCTTCGCGTGCGCTGACGGGTGCACTTGGCTGCCCTTTTCGCGACATTTTGGGTATTTTTCACTAGCACCAAAGTAGATTATAGATGGCCTTAAAAATAACTAATATATATATATATATATATGTATCTATATATATATATATTACGGATAAATGAATACCAATGGAGAAGAATGAAATAATGAAAACAATTAAGCGAAATGTATGGAGGAGAAGAGCGAAACACATCATCTCAAATTTTATATAATACAAACATATTTTTAGATCGCCTTGTATTTCTGAAACTATAAATTTGTACAAATTCCTTTTCGACACTTGATTTGATATGAATCCCCCGATCATTTTTGTATTATAGTTCCAGAGATATATTGTAATGAGACCCTCATCGGTTTTGACACTCTATTTTATAGGTCATCTATTGTTTTATATTAATATTTTTCAATTGTATTTTTTTAGAGAAACGTTTGTAAGAATTTGTTTTCGTTTTTTTTTTATATTATATTATATATATATATATATGGTTTTTATTATTTACTTCTATTATATATTATTTCTCCTCCTTTTTTTTATTTGTATACTTTTATATGTTTGTTAGTTAACTGGATTTATTATTATTATTATATTTTGTTCTCAATTTATTTCGTGTTTTTTTTTTCTTATTATTATTTTCTCACTTCTTACTTAAAATAAATATTAAAATGAAGCAAACAAATTTACTATTATTATATGATTAGTAATATTAGAAAAACAAAATATTGAAATCAATGGGAAGTTCAATTTTTTTATGGAATATTTTTGTTGGACATCAGACTTTTTATGTTTTATATAAATATTATGAAAAAAAATGAGAAGAAGAAATTGTCAATTTTTTTGTGTTTACTTGATAAACTGCTGTTATACTTCAATTATATGTCTTATCTACGTTCAATTCTTTCTAACCCTTTTTATATATCTCTCACTCTCTCTTTCTCCCACCGTCTTTCTTACCTTTCTATAAACCAAATAACGAACCTGTATAAAGTCAATACGAATCCGAGATTTTTTCGATCCCGTTCCTCCGTTCTGTACGGTTTTAGGCTAATCGTTGTATATAGATGTAAACTAGTTTAATTCTATTTTATAGGCTACTAGTTTATGTGATTTTTTAATGAAACTCCGAATAGAATTGCCTGATGACATGATTGTATAATAAACGACATTGATGAAAACGCATCCAACCCTTGTCCAGCATTTATATAAGCTCCCACCAAAATACACATGATCCACGTGAGCTGGCAACAAGCATGTCGGACTATTATTCAATCGCTTTTCGTCATTCTGCATAATCCATCAGGTCATCGACCCAAATCGCAAATTTTACATAAAACCGATAATAGTTATGGTTTAGTTATCATCAACAAACAGGTTGTATCAAGATTTTTTTTCAAACAAACAATTTTCTTGATCATCAAATCATTAATTTACAAAAAAAAATGATTTAAGTACATTCAACCTTAATAAGCTACAATATATGGTTCACATTCGATTCTATACGATAACAACAAATGGTTGTTTGTTTAATGGTTTCAAACGATTATGTAATATTGTATTTAGGTACTGGACAGCCGGGTAATCATAATGGGTAAGATCATGGCGAAGCGATAACTTTTGGAGCTGCGATGATTCAAGCGGCAATGGTTTAGAGAAAGGTTTATTTTTGGATACGCAATTTGTCGGTGATTCACGATCACGAAAATATCAATGATCGTTATATGACCAATAATCTTAAGTGTCTATGCTGACCAATAATGTTGAACATTGTACTAAGTTTAATTTATGACAATAAAAATAGGAAACGTTTGTTTTTATTCTACTACCTTTACCTCTCAAAACTTAGATTTAATCAATCAAATTATGTAACGTACTAATCATTAATATAGAATAGCCAAAATATGAATTCTAAATAGTTTACCTTTCTAAAAGTATGAGTCAAGGATAAGGTTTTCAATTCAACATTAGTAGAACTTCTTCACGATAGTATAATTATGTCCTTTGATGAAGGACTAAATTTGATATATAATTCATTCAATACAAGGATGTAATTCTAAATACTTTCATAAATTAATTAAAACTATTATTAAGGTATCAAATGTTCATATAGGATTCAATGGCTAGGTAAGTGAAAATATAATTGTTGGAGTGAAACTGTAAAACTTTAATAGAAATATATATCTCTTAATACAAAACAAATTAGTATTAATTCAATATCTTAACTATAATTGAACCTAACGCATAACCTCGATCTTAAATAGTATCATCTGTTTGATCCGCTTCAACTGTTCAATAGCATCAAGCTCTAAACTCTGAAAACCAATAAATTAGAAATATCTTCAATTCTAGAATTGTGTCATACCTTCTGTTCTTTAACTTCTTCGTACTTCATTTCCAACACTTTCTTAGACTTTTCCAACTGCGACGATTTTTCTTTAAGTTGAAGCAGAATATTTTCAACTCCTCCATTTTGAATATCGCTGTATTTGCCCAAGCACATTTCGAAACCTTCAATATCCTTAACAATGTTTTTCCATTCATTCTCGGCGCTTTTAATGGCTTCCCCGTTCTCTTCTATCAATCTTTCAATTGTTTCTAGTTCTTTCGAAATATTTCCTGTGGCGTTATCAAATTCCGTTTTAGTTTCCTCGAATTTATCTAAGAAATTGTTGTAGGCAGCTCTGAGCTGCGTCATGTCCTCATAAACACGCACAGATTCAACGCGTTTGCTATTGGCTTCTTGGTATAACATCTTACATTTGTACTTCAATTCCGCCACGTCATCGAGACCTAAGTCCGCGTCATCTTCAGGCTTCTCTTTCTTCATCTTAATAGCAACCTCGACACCCGCATCACTGAGCTTTAGAATGTCTAAAGTCCTGCTTACGATTCCTAATTCAGCTTGTATTCCTTGCAGATATGATCTGTACTTCTTGTAAACAATGCTTCTCTCGCGTAAATTTGATATGAAGTTCTTCAGTTCATCGCCGTGCAAGATGTCTCCTCCGACAATTTCCCGAAGCATGACAGCCTTTTGGTTGATCATCTCCAAAATGTTCTCGATCCTACCCTTGACTTTCATTATGAAATTGGACAACTCCTGCTTTTTGTTGGCTATCATAGTCGCTTGATTCCTGAAAGGAAGCAATTGATCATCATTGGTGTTCGTCAAAGTCATCTTTCTTGCTAAAAGTGTTTGCACAGTTTTACTCATTCCTTCCATCTAAAAAATCCAATATTATATCCAATGCTTTGCGAATACTAAATTTTTACTTCTTCATTAATAATGTCCAGCTCCTCTTGTGTGGGTTCTGACTCCAAAGCGACTCTTTCAAATACTTCTAGTTCCATAACGATTTCACTTTGCTCCCTTGGCAATTGGCTCTCACCCAATATCTTGTTAATCTGAACCTCCTCCCTAATTTGCTGCAGAGGATCAGCATTGTCTGGACGCCGTGACATCTTCTGATTAAGAACATTATGCAGACCCTTCGATTCGTTGGTCATCTGCACAATAAGATTCTTGTGTTCTTTCAACTTAAAAGAAAACAACGATTACAAACTGAGTCAGCCTCGCAAATCAATACTAAATTAGGTCAACAACGTCTTATGCAATTTATGAATCTTAAGTATGTTCAGTTCAATTACCTGTCCTTGCATCTTCTTCTCTTGCTGGATTTCCCTGCGATATGCTTTGACTGAAGCTAAAAGACTTTCACGATTAGGGATATTCTTCAATTTATCGTTCTGCATCTCCAATCGTTGTAGCAAAAACGACATATCCACTGCCATCTTTTTAGTATCTTCTTGTAGCTCAACTGATTCTTCTGCATTCTTCTTCTCTTGCCGATTCTCATTATAACTAATCCAGAATTCCTCAATGAATTTGTTGTAATTTTGGTTCATCTGCTCCACTTCTGGATCTCCTAAGATCTCAGGTGGAATTTCAACTTTTTCTACAAAACTTTGGCGAATATGTTGTGAGAATTCCATATATTTATTTACTTACTTAGAAAAATATACGCGCTTTCGAACCTTCTCGCTATTTGCTAATATCCAGTACAGGATTGGATGGATTATGTTACGTTTTCCGTTTATTAAACCTTCACGAAATTCTATGGGATCCAGTGGAAGGTTTGGGTTGTATTTAATTAATTGCAAAGCATTTAGTGTTGCTATGATAGCTTGATCTTTGCTCTTCCTAACATCCAACTAAAATTATTGGGATTACAGGATTTGTTTTAAAGTTATAAGCAAATTTACCTTGTTTGATGCATTCACCATATTAAGGACATCAAGTAGAATTTGTAACAAGTCTGTGCTTGGTAAAGAATCAAATGAAATCATGTTGTAATCAGTGTCAAAGTTTCTGTTGAGCTCATTCACAATAAACTTTAGGTCCTCCATCATTAACAAACAGTGAACTAACTAGTGAATTCTTGGTTTCTTGTGGTGACGATTGTATGCAAGTTACCATAACAACGTCGATACAAACTATATGGGGAAGAGGGTGGGGATATTAAGAATATGAGGGTTGATGAATAATGATACAAAATATTGAATCACATTATTTTAATATGAAATTTGATTTTATAAAATTCTAACATTTAGTTTTTCTTAGCGGCAGCAGCTTCGTCCTCGCGTTGGTAGTTAAGGAGAACTTCTTGCCTCTTGGCGGCAATACGTTCCTCGCGACGTTCACGGGCTTCCTTAACCTTCTGCCTCCTGGCGTCAGCTTGATCCTTCAACATCTTGCTGCGAGCCTTCTCAGCCTTCTTCTTGTGGATGTATTCCATCAAGACCCTCTTGTTCTTGAACACATTACCCTTCGCCTTCATGTACAAGGCGTGGTACATATGCCTGTCGATTTTCTTAGCGACGCGGTACTTCTTCAGCAAACGCCTCAACACCCTCATACGTTGAACCCACAATTCCTTCTGGGGCATACGCGCGTTTGCTGTACCTTTCCTCTTACCATATCCACAATGCCTACCCTTCCTGCGGGCCAAGTTGTTCAAACGTGCACGGGCACGGGAGTGGACAGCTACTGGCTTCTTAATGATAAGACCATCCTTGATCAACTTCCTGATGTTTTGCCCTACAAAACAAAAAGTATTAATAAACAGATACTTCAAACATATAGCATCGATGTAAATAACAAATTTGTTAAGTATCCGTTGCTTTGCCTCGTACAGTTTAAAGCAACAATCATACAAATTTCAATAATAAAAATGAACCTTACTTGAGTTGGTGTTTGAAATTTCAGTAATTTCATTGGGATCAAGCCAAACCTTCTTTTTGCCGCATCGCATAACGGAGGCTGCGAGCCTCTTCTGTAATTTTAAAGAACTGAAAAAGAAAAGAGAAGATTAATTATTATTCATAACCTACATAACTATGTTTTGATTGTGTTTATGGATGGATTTTTGTTATTAATAAGTACAGAAAAACGGTTTAAATATGTGCAAGAAAATGTAAAATCGCGTATTGTAAACAAAGCTTATTTTCACCATGTGGTGCAAAACCACGTTGAGGGGTTGAACATTTTTGCGATGGAAAACCATTGTAAATTAGCGCAATTTTACTATTATAAACCGTGCACGAACTTATTTAACACATTACCATCACTTTAAACTAAATAAAACGTTATTTTAACTATAAATACTGAATTACCTCATGTTGAGCGGCGTGCACTCAACGTGTTGAAATTGTAGAGGCTGTCTAAAATGGCGACAAGTCTGAGGTAAACTCGCAAAGTCAAATGAGTGATGGAATTTTTCAACTTTTTCTTCAAACTTAATGTCACACCAAACATATGAATACAAATTACTTCTATATTTAATATTAATAATTTACAAATGCATTATAGTTCTGAATAGTGTTTATTTCAATAGTTTAAAACAAAATTCAATAAGTGGTTGATTTGACTAGTTTTTACGCGCCATCTGTAGTACTGTTAGAGTATTACATAACTTTTTTCAAAGTATCCAAGTCTTACACAAGAGTATTTCTTACTTAACACTATTGTTACATGAAAATAATTGTTTAAAAATAACAATAAAATATAATTTCACCGCATTGAAATTATTAATTCATTATTCTTATTATTAATTCTTCTTTCGAATTATTAATTCATTAATTCTTCTAATTTCAAACTAATTGTTGATGTATGTCTTATTCAGCAATATGTATTAATTACATAAAATTGTTACATAAAAATTATCATTATTAATAATAATTAACTATAATTTCAACTCAATGAAATACAAATGATCAACGATTCATATAAAACTATTTATTGAAGTAATTATAAAATAAATGTTGTTACTTAATAGTATAATATTTTATATATTAATTATAAACATTAATAAAACTAATTTTGTTATTAATTCTTTCCCCAAAATTTAAATCAGTTGCATTTAAAATTTGCTATATAATTCATCAAATTGTATGAAAAAAATAAACATTTCGTAAAAAAAAGTTGAAAATTTCATGTTTGTTCTTAAAAATTCTCGAGCAGGAAATGGTTTAAAGTTATCCATGTTTGATTTTGACGTGAATTTTTAAATACATTTTCTTGTGGCAATAGTCGCAACAGGTGTCCTTTTACGAGGATTAAATAATAAATTATATAAGAGTGTGGACAAGTATTTAATAATTGGAAATCGTTTTGTAGTCAACACAATATTATTTTTGGTCTTATTAAATAGGAAATATTAGAATATTATAGGAAAATAAGGAAATAAATGCACGTTAATCACAATCAATGAATATATTTTAAAAGCAAAATATTATTTAACAATTAATAAAGACGCTTATTATCACAAAATATATTAGATTTTATGTGTATATATAGATATATGATATAATGGCATATAAAAAATAACTCTCGATTGATCATCATTGAAAGAAGATCCTGGCGCTGCTGAAGCTGTAATACAGCAGTTGAAATTCCTGTAACAGAAACGAATTAGGTACACGAAGTATGCAAACATGAATCGTAATTACAGTTTCAATTGCCGCAATACGTTTTTCGGTCAACGAAAGTGTTTGTTGCAATTTCACATCATCCTTGCTGGATTGCAACTTCTGTCGTTCAAGCTCTTTGCGATTTCCGAGTTGCTTGGCTTTAACCGATTGGAACCAATGGATGGAATTTAATTGACTGCCTTGATCCAAGAGTTCAATGATGTAAGCCAAACCTGATGGAAAGAAAACAGGTGGTTATGGTTTTAGAAATGTTTTTTTCTTATTAATTTACCCATAGCAAAGCCGTCATCTGTGAAAGCAGCTCCTTCTCTGTTCTTCTTGTTCAATCGGTCTTTCGAAGTCAGCGAGTGTTCAATAAAATTTATTGTCAAAGGAGGTACTATCATGTAGAAGTTCTTCAAATGCATGTTCTGAGGATCGCGTGTTATAGGCGCAAAGACATTTATCAATAGCTGAAATTCATAACAATTATACTTGTAATTTGCTTTAGTTACGATGCTTCAGTACCTTGAAGTATTCCGTAGCCTCTTCGAAGTTGTCCACTAGATTATTGATATCGCGTTTTAGAGCGTTGGCAGCTCTTTTGGTAAGATCTGAGCAATGAACTTCATCAATGAGTTTGTTGAAATCTTCAACGCTTTTCAAATCCGGTAAGAAGCAAGTGGCGTCGGCAACGCAACGCTTACCTCCAGAACGTATCAGTCTGACGTAACCCATAGCGTTTCCGATTTGCGTAATCAACTTCCTGAATTGATCCAAGTAACTGAGGCCGTTCTCGTTTAGACCCAGTTTTCGTATACCGAAGTTGAATTTCTCTGCTCTAGAGTAAGGATAATATTGATTCAGTTCTTTTTTGTTTTCAGAGAAAAAGCGTAGGTCCTTCAGGAGACGAGATTTGATGTGCTCGTCGAACATGAACTGAGAGAAAATGAAAAACTTATTCTGAAGAAATTGATATGTGAAGTTCACAGTGGTGTTCATAATGCCAATGCCGTGAGTACGAATGGAATTTGCCACGTGCGAGATGTTGATGGTGTTCAGATGCTTGTTGTTGCTCCATTCCTCAACGAACACCTGGTTGTTCAAGTTATACAAGTATTTTGATACAAACACGTTGATGTTACGCATGATCTCCAGTACATCCAAGCCTTGTTCCAATGTCTGAACCGGAAGGTTGTCTTCCACCGTATTCAAATCATATTGTAGAACAGCTAATCTACGCATTTCTCCGTAGGTACGCCAATCGTGCAAAACAACTGTAGTCAAGTTATAAAACATCGTGCTAAGGTAGTGCTCCACCTCCTGTTTAACGTTGATGAAAGAATCGCCGAAAAGCAGCGGAAATAGCTTCTTGAAGCTGTGGGGCATCACGTTCTGGAAGGGATTCGATGGCGGAAGTTTTAGGTGCAAATGCGTCTGCAGTCTTAAATGAGTCTCAACCATTTGATTCAAAGGCCCCAATAGATTAGTCTTAATTGTTTCCTCGGTTGTCTCCTTCACGTTAACGCCCTCCTCCATGCAATCGCCTAGAGCCGCCAAAACCATCTAAAAGTAAATATGTAAAATTATATAAATTTAAATTTCACTTGATTATTTACATAACACTTGATTAAATTGGCCTTATCCTCTACTAATTTCGAAAAGTACATTGGGAATAGTACTTGATGCCAGTACAAGAAGGAGCAATTTGATAATTTATCAAACAGGTTAACCAAATTCGAAATGAGCTCCAGTCTGCAAATCACCGATCTCACATCGGCTAAGCTCTCATTATCCAATCCACTGGCGGACAGCGCTAATTTGGCAATCAGTATCCTTTGGGCTGTGATCGGTCCTTTCAAGGCATGCTCCGCTACGACCAAAGCTGAAAGAACATCCAATTGTTGCTCCTTGTAATTCTTCTCTTGAATGAAGCTTTTCTAAAATATTAACGTTAATATTTAGTCATTCACTTGGTTTTAGATAGACGCACTTTGATGAAGACTAGTTTTTCGAGTACTTTGTGATTTAGTTGTTGTGAAATCAGCAAAATCACGTAGGACAATGGAAGTATATTTCGGTGAAATATAAACTGGAAGCATTTCAGCACTTCGACTAGCTTGCACAGTGCTAGGAGTACAGATTTAGTCATGGGTCTTCCGTTGTCGGCGTGGAGATTCGTTACCCACTTGATGAACTCGCTAATGCGCTTCAGGATTTTGATACCTTCTACGAACATGTTGCAAGTCTCGTGCAACTGCTTAATCTTATAACGGCTCATGTCGTCCTTAACGATCCGCTCCACTTCAATGAACCAATAGCAAGCCTGAAAATCCATTGCTTCGGTTAGAAGATCTCCGTAATCAACACAATCGCTGCCGCTGGGACTCTTCAATCCTTTGTGGAATGATATATAGTGTGGATATGTATAGCGTATAGGCACATGCTTAGTAAACAATCCTTCGAGCCAATCATAAAATTTACGTTCATGCCCTCTTAATAATCGAAGCAAATAAATATCATACGATGCTTTACAAAAATTCCAAATATTAAAGATGAAAACAGTAAAATAAATAACTAAAACGTTATTTACAATTCATCTTGAAGAATCTTACCAGAGAGGTACATTTCACGCACCTGCTGAGTGTACTGCATGAAGCTTTGTATAAAAACGCGGCAGCGAAAGTGTTTTCTCCTTTCAAACATCTACAAAAGAAAACGAAGCAACCAATTAGTAAACCCGGCAAAAAGAAAATACCGCCCAAACAATCTGATAGCCAAAAACGAGGATACAATCACATAAGCTCAGTACTAACATAATCCAACTTTTAACTTATTCATATTCACTTGTTAAAGGTGGGACGTAATTAACTGAGGCTTAAAGTAACAATCAACTAACTTGAAGGCAGAGAGCGTGCGTCTCCTTGTTTATGTTCTGACTCCTTTGAGATATCTGTGTCATCCTGCTGGACATCACAACCTTCACGTCAAGCTGCTTACTTATACTAGGTATGTGTTTCAACAGGAATTGCTCCGGATACCACATGTTGTTACCACAAACAGTACAAGCTGATATCTAAAAAAGAATAATCAATCAGATCAAATTTATATTAACTGCAAATAGTTGTTAACCTTCTTATTTATATCTAATATTCTCTTCAAAAGCTTCTTGTTCATATTGCCGTAAAGCGTATGATGTAGTACAAACAATGCGTTAGCTTGTAACCAGATTTTGGTGAAACCAATATTCTCGTCATCTTTTTCAAGTTCAGTTACGATTTGCTGAATATACAAGATCATTTCGTTAGATAAATTGGAATTTTTAACGGCTACAATCAATGACTCGTCCAAACATTTATTCATTGTTAACTGCAACATAAAATGGTTTTAGATAACTATATGAAACTTTTGAAGGTTTTATTTACCTGCATTATGTTTCCTGACAACAGTTCACCTTCTACTTCAATTAACTTCTTATCTAGAGCCCTTATACTTTCATGCTTAATATTAAATTGAGAGGGATTGTGTGACATTGATCTAACGGCTCTTCTATACATACACCAATGATCCTTAATTGTATTTGAATCAAGTACCAAGTCCAGAGTCATTATGGACACAAGTAACTCGGATAATTTCTCCATCAGTTCCTAAAGAAAATTGTTATTAGAATAGTAAATTAGATTGAATTATAGTTAACTTACTGGAAAAGATGTTGCATGTGATCCATTTGATAAACCCTTTCCTAGGATTGCAGATAATTGACAGAGCATTAGATTAATCACTTGTTGGGATCTATCGACAAAGAATTGAGTTTTCTGTAGGTAATCAAAGAGTTTGCTAAGCTCTTCAAAAGTGTTGTCCCCCTCAATTTCCCCATAGTAAATGAATACATTAAAGAATTGGTTGGCTTCGGCTGTAAGCAAGTTGACTTCATTGCAGATTGACGATAAGCTTACTAAGATCCTGCTCAGCAGTTTGTTATCGGAATGTACTAGTTTCAGTAAAGCTACATCTTCCTTTGGTTCAAGCTAAAATAATAGTTATTGGTTTGTGTTGGAACAGTATCGTACAGGTTATAACCTTAATACTAATGGGTTTCGCGTAGACAGTATGCAAAGATCTTAGGTTCTTTTTAAACGCACTGATATTCTCATGATACTTGTCCAAGAACCTCCCATAATGTTGTAATTGGTATTCACCAATTATCCCTGCAAATTAGATGGCCACACCAAAACATCAACTTTATAGTTCAAGCAGACAATTAGCAATACATTACTGTGAGTCTCCCTGTTGAATTTCTTCTCTATGATTTCCTTGGTTTCTAGCATTTTATTCACTTTACATATTTGTTTCCTTTTTATCTTCTATATTCACATATATTATTGTATATCATATTTGCTCTGACGTTTCTATCCTTTATTTATTTTAATTTATCTTATCTGCAAACCATCCTCCTAAGATTACACGTACCATCCAACAGATGATGCCAGGCTCAAGTATCATTGAGATTCCTTTATTCATTTACCCTTCTTTTCATTAAAAATTTCAACTAAATGTTACAATAAACATTAAATGAATTGTTCACATTTTATTGCAATAATTAAACATAAAATTCAAATTTAAAAGATTTAACAAAAGTTTACAATACAACAAAAGAGGACGCTACTTGATATTTATAAATTATATCTATACCGTGTCATGATTTATATCAAGAAGAGATTAAAATTAATTAATTTCACAATTAATTAACCCTTCATTTGTTATATAATATATAAAGTTTAATAAATGTACGTGAGAATTGGAATTTAACAACATATGCAACCAAATTCACCTTATCAAAGTGTAATGCTTTACATAACTACAGGAATTGAAAATTGATTGCTGATTATGCAACCCAGTTTACGTAAAATCAATATTACGTAATTATTTATTTGTTATGGTATATCTATATTATGCATCACATTAAATAATAGATTGTCACAGTATTATATGTAATATTTATTGAAGTCAGTATTACGTCATTTGGCAACCAACTATACTGTTGGTTGGTTGCAACCCACATTACTTGATAGTTGGTAAAACTTACAGTTATTTGGGTGTTATTTTAGGTATAGTGTGGGTATACCAATACATTTCGCATTAAGTAAATTTAATAAGATCATTCAAAAGATCACCATCAAAAATGGTTCTTAAAATGAAGCACGGTTTACCAAGATGAAAACGAAATTAACCAGACAATGTTCTTAAACGAAGGGCATGAAATTACACATTACATTATCAAAATATCATATAACGAAAAGCACTAAGCTCACTACCGATACAAGTCTTTAGAATAGTCGAAAAAGTTGCTATTAATTCAGAATTGCTTTGATTTTGGTATCTTACAATTTATTTCAGATTTGTTCCACTTAGGAAGCTTAGATAGTTGAATTATATTTGAAAAATGTATCGAATAAAATAATATTAAATTTTGTAGAATAAATGAGAATACTTAGGTCTTTGTTGAATCCTACAAATATACATTCACGAAAGTTATAAATTTGATGTTTTATTTCAGATTTACGAAAAATGTAATATAGTAATCAATGAAAACATACCTTTTCAGGGCGGA
>JAFMTC010004700.1:65266-84265 GCA_018845635.1 Nicrophorus orbicollis | reverse complement strand
ACCTGTTTATAATCTGATAATGTGGCGGATCGCTTTTTCTTAGTATGTTTAAGTTTGCCATTTACAGAAGCCCTAACTTACAGATAATCACTTAACAATAAAATACATATGTGTTATTTGAAAATCTGTTGTTAGTTATTTCTTCGGATTTGGTAACATTAAATGTGCTCGTCTGTTAAACATTCTTTAAAAGTTCTTCCTAATCGGATATAAGGGTAGATTTATTGAGTAATGTACTGTTAGAATGGCATAGAGATAATTGGTACACATCTTACAATCAACAGCTCGTTTTAATGAAATAAACATTTATTTAACTGCTTCTCTTCTGTAATTAAATCATTTGTTATAATTAAGAATATTTAACAATATAAAAGTCAGTTATTTTCTATTATATACATAAATATCCAATTCCCGACAATGTTTGTATAATTTCAGGAAGTAGCTACTATAGATTATGAATGGTAGATATATGGGTTTGTCCACTTTTTAAAACAGGAAACACTAATTAAATTATAATAATAATTTTATTTGATACATATTTTTAAACAATTTATTACAATAATTATATAAATTGTAATTATTTATTTTTTTTACTTTAGTACGGCCTTTTCAGCCTCACTACTTTTAATTACTGACCAGTAAATGACGGAAAAAACGGTCAGCGTTGGGATTTGAACCAGCACTTTTCGCACCAGATTTTTATGAGCAGAACTCGTTAAACACTCTGCTAAGAGTTGCCCCTGCAAATTGTTTAACTTTAATTATGGGCTTACTTTGGTATTACGAACTGAGAATTTACTTCGCAATGTTACCAACATTACTAAAGAAGTATATAGATACAACTGTGAAGCTATCTGCCTCCTGTTAGTTTCTAGTTGATTTGACATGTAAATTGTTGGTTATAAATTCTTTTATTTACAAACAACTTATTAATAAAGCGTAATAGAATGAGTTCGCCTAATACATCTGGTGCAATAGTAAACAATGAAGACGAAGAGTTGACTCTACCAAGGGCAAGTATGAATAAGTTGATTAAAGAACTACTCCCATCTGTTAGAATAGCAAATGAAGCCCGAGAACTGGTGTTGAACTGCTGCACTGAATTTATACATCTTCTCAGTTCTGAAGCGAATGAGATATGTAATCAATTGCATAAAAAAACAATAAATGCTGAACATATATTTCTGGGTATGTTAAACCACTTTTAATATTTAGTTAAGATTTTATAGTTTTACAATTTTAGCATTGGAAAAGTTGGGATTTGGAGACTACCAAGCGGAAGCCGAGTCTGTATTGAAAGATTGTAAGGCTGTTGCAGCTAAGAGGAGGAGGCAGAGCACACGATTAGAAAATTTGGGTATTCCAGAAGAGGAATTGCTTAGACAGCAGCAGGAACTTTTTGCCCGAGCAAGACAAGAGCAGGCCTTGGCAGATCAACAAGAATTTGTGCAACTGCAGGCTTCAGGACAGAAAGCACAAGCAGCCTCGACACCCAACGATGATGTGGAAGATTATTCATAATACATTCTTCATTATTTAAAAAAAAGAACATTATTTTTGACCTATATTGATAACCCTATTTTATTGTATATTTGAATTTCTATAGAAACATTGTGTTTCATAAGAAAAAATTGGAAGCTACTGTATTTATATCCACTTAAATTATTCGAACATGCATTATATCCTTTTAGTTTTTCAATCAATTGTACAATCTTCGAAATTATTGATTTAAAGATATTTGTAATAAATTAATATTTCAATGTAGTTAAAACAGTTTGTTTCTTTTTTTTATGTATTTATATAATCGTACTATTTCAAAAATATTGTACATAATATATAAGTTTAGATATTTCTAAGCTACCACTTTATGCATATGGAATAAGTATTATGCAAATACAATTTTTGGGCAACTCTTAGCCGAGTGGTTAAGAGTACCTGAATGACTAAAATCTGGTGCGGAAGGTGCTAGGTCAAATCGAAAGGTGTCAGAAATAGGGTAGTAACATTAAAAAGAACATAGTTCTAAAAAATATATTATCTGCAAATTTTATTTTTGAATATTCAATTCCAGAGAAAACAAATGATTGTATTTATGCTTTTGTTTGTTTAACTAGCAAATAATAATAATCAAAATTTCTTCTAAATCTATTAACTGCAGACTTTCAGGACTTAGAGAATAATTCGATTATAAGAGGTGTAATAAGGGTAAAATAAAAGAAAAGTTATAATTTTCAGGGATGTCTCATTATATTGAGAATATGAATATTTATTATTGTAATGCCTTAAGAAATACATACGAAACGATAAAAAATATTTACAAAAAAAAAGAAACAAATATCCATCTTTGGTATAGAAATAATTTACATTAAAATTAAAATAATACATAGGAAACTTAAATTAAATGCTTTATAATTGCACTCAAACACGAAATATACAAGTCACATTACATTTAAAATAAAACCTTACGTGCTAATAACCTAATCTTTGGGTTTTATACAAATTTACGAAGTGCTCTAGTGTATGCAGAATGTATTGAAACAATAATTGAAATGCAAGGTAAACTGAGAAGCTGAGTGTTATTGAAAGAGGAGGCATCCGTTTCAGACGAATTTCTTTGGTCAAGAGTCTCATAAAAATGCTCCAGAGACGAACTAGATTCACTCCTGCAAAAAATAAAATAAAGTTAATTGTTTTAAAAAAAATGTTGTAAGCTTTGTGCAACTTACATTTAGAAATAATTTGGGGGGAAAGATTAGATATAAAAGTAGTTTTCGTAGTCTGCGTAAGAAGGGCTTTGACCGCTGGCGCTTTTGCTGTTTTCGGCGATTGTGGGCGGGATACTGGATTTGGCATTTGATTTCGCTGCTTCCTTTTTGCTGCTCAAGAGGGATGATTGTGATTTCGATAGATTTATCGACTGCTGTGTGGATTTTGTAGGTGAAGTTGATGCGGATATGGATGGAGGCCAATAAAACTTTCTTCGTGACAAAGGAAGGTAATCGGGATTTCGGCGGATCAAGAAATGGCATTTGTTAGTTGGAAGCCAAATGGCTTGCACTTGCAGCGGTCTGTCGTCTGGATGCAATTTTCGCTGCTGCTCTTTGTCGTTGTTCACCTCGTACAAGGAAAACTGTTCGACGCGCTCCTTGCTGCTCGAACAATTCAAAAGCAGGTGGATTAGCTCATCGACGGACGTTTTAGCGCTAATCAATAGACTTTTATATTGTGAATTACTATTCAGAGCCGAGTCGTAAACTTTCACTAGTCCTCCGCGTCTTGTTTGCAGAGAAAACCTGAGGAAAAAACAGAAAGATGTTAGTTCAATTAGTTTGCAGCAACAATTTGTTTGTAGACTCTTACTTTGAATCGCCTTTGGGATGACAACTTTGCAAGACCGCAGGCCTCGCTTCTTCGTCAAGTGGCAGATGGGTGCGGACACCGGCTTTACGCATCGTAACTTCCATGCTGAGATAAAACAATTTCGGATCTCGATGCTTCATCTTGTACTTTCCAAGAAGAGTGGCCACAACCTCCTTGCATGTCGTTTGAAATGTAATGCTCAGTGTTTTGTATTCGATGTCCGGACGAAGACATTTTGCGTATACCTTGATTGTAGTCTATAATAAAACAAGAATTTACATTAGCTTCCAATTAAAATAATGAAATAAGTTAACAAG
This sequence comes from Nicrophorus orbicollis, assembly GCA_018845635.1. NCBI lineage: Eukaryota > Metazoa > Arthropoda > Insecta > Coleoptera > Silphidae > Nicrophorus > Nicrophorus orbicollis. The sequence goes on along the minus strand of JAFMTC010004700.1, from coordinate 80,588 downwards.
AAACATATCTTTCATATCACACATTGTCAACAGTTAGAAATATTTTAAAACTGAATCAACAATTACAAATTAAATTAACCAGCAAGTATGACTGGAAGAATTGAAAAACTTTGTAATTGAAAACCATCAAATATAAAAAGAATTCCGGTACCGGGAATCGAACCCGAGCCTCCTGGGTGAGAGCCAGGTATCCTAGCCACTAGACCATACCGGACTTATATAATAAATACTTCACATATTGTATTGAAATAATAAATAATATTCTATAGCCTAGTCAATAATTATATAATTAATGTATACAAGAAAATAGATTATTGCATCCTGATCGTTGGACCATATCGTAATTGTTGAATGCTCTTATTCAACATCCGTATGGAAGATGTAATTAAGGACAATTTTCTGTTTGTAAATTTGGATTTTGTAAATAAATTATAGATAGTAACGTAAAATAATGCAAATATGTATTTGATTGATATTCAATATTGATACTGGATTATGTATATGGAACAGAATGAATTAATAATTCAGAAGTCTTACGTGAATATTGCAAGCGGGAATAATTTCGTTGATAAGGTTTCTTCGAGGTATTGCGTACATTTTGCCTTGTTTATACGTAAAACTAACGATTTTCTTGCAACGATTGTGTGTAAACTATGAAAAGTGTGTATATTTGTAGGCAGCCGAACTAAAACTGGACTATTTTTTATCGGTGGATGTTGAGCGTCGCGACGTATCCGGTGGTGAGATCAAATATAAAACAGGAGCGCCGCGGTCTTCCAATGATTAATGTATGTTTTCTTCGTATAGTTTCGAACTCTTCGGAAATTTTGATGCAATACATGTAAATCGAGCATGAAATCATCTGCTTGCAGAGCGTGTAATCATCGAGTTGCGATAAGAATTCAGAGGCGATTACATAATTCCGACGCACTTACTTTCGTATTAACACATATTTCAGTTGCAGCTCGAGAGGATATGTGAATTATACAAAAAAAAAATCGAGAAGCCACAAAAAGCGGCATTAAGGAAATCTACTCATTATAGGACAGCCCGAGGCGGATCTCGCGATCATTTACATTCCTTGAGAACGGATTTACCAATTTTTAAATTCACAATGCCGACGCACGAAAGACACGATTGCATTCGAGGATGGGAGCACGTGCTCGACAAGAATACGCTCTATTTCCGGACCGGATAATTCACCCTTCAAACTCGAGGCCCTTGCGGGCCGTTCTTGATGTTAAGCTAAACGATCCAACTTCCAAGGGTGTTCGATTACCATTAAAATACCCTCCTTCCTGTGCAACTCGCTGCGGTCATTGTTCGGCACGTTCTCAAATTTAAACATCCCCCAACAAAAAAAAAAGATGCAAACAATCTTTAATAGCAGCTCAGACCACACAAAGAGCGCAAAGGTTCCGTTTCGTACCCACATGGTAATTATGCAATTTTCTCTATTCAAATCAAATTACATTCATCCACAAACCAATTACGTAACTAGTGGAAAATTTGATAAATATAATTACAACTTGCTCAACGGGTTTCCAATATACTCTAAAATTAAATAGTTATTCAGAAAAACACGCATAAAGCAAATATATGGCATTTCAAAATTAATGGAAACGGTAAGTTGTTTTCAATTAAGCTTGATGGAAAGGTTTCAGCTGTCCATGCGGTGTTTCTCTATTTTCCGAAGCGGATCAAAATATTATGAAGACGGAGTAAAAAAAAAACTAGTAGCACGTGCGGACGCGCGAACTGATGTACTAAAATTACAACCCGAATGGATAATATTAGTTTGTAGCGAAGGGGGAATGAATTTTGCCGATTTATGTGATCGCTTCGCGGCTAATTGCATTCATTCTCGATTCATCAAAGAAAACATGTCCCAGCCAAAAATATCGGGCATAAATAGCAGCAAGATCGTTGCGTAACTGTGTCGAATTTTCGGAATGCCAGCACTTCCTTCCCATCGCACTGCACCTAGTTATAATGCAAGATGATTGAGATACAACGTGGATAATCCATTTCCTGTAATGTTCAATTAATATTGCGCGCAACTAATTTCTCACAGCATTCACGACGAATCCATCTTACGTAGCAGATTGAGGCCAATATTAATTACTCGTGTATCGTTAATAGGAAAACATTGTGTACTAAGGGCGTTAATGCGGTCAATAGCCTAACAGAACTAATTTTGTTTATTATTATATATTAATCAAGATATATTCATTAGAATCGTTTTAAGACATATGCTTTCATAATTCATGTTTTCTGTGTGTTCTGTTGTGAGTGGTAGGTGTTGTTTGGGGAGAGCCTTATGTTGCAGGAAATTTGTTAGGAGCAGGATGTAAATAAGACGCCAAATGGCACGAGCTCAAGGATCCGCTGACCCTTTTCGGCTTCACCCCTCAAGACACCATGTGTGCTGCAAATAGGGCTGCAACCCGAGAAGATTTATGCCCGTTTGGGGTAGGTCTTCGTTCACTGCATTTTCTTAAAAGAAAAAAAGAAGCAAAAACATGAATTTTAAACGATTTTAACCCACTTTAAAGACAAAAATAACAATCTAAATATAAATGCAGCATTTTAAGTAATTTCAAAATTATTAATTGTTTTATTTTAAATTCAACAATCGCAATTCTTTTACAAACTTCTCTAAGATTATCCATTTCTATTATAATCCAGTTATTTCCTTTTTAAGTTTATTTCCTTACAATTCATCTCCGTTATTTCTTTATAGGCGATTATCTAATAAAAGCAATAAATTAGTTTTTTTTCACAAAAAAAAACAGTAATTAGAGTCCTGTTCAAACTTCACACTTTGCTGGACGCACTGTTAAATATTCATTTCATTGAAATTAATTCTAATTACGATACAGTTTCATCTGGACGCACCATTCAGAACAAGTCCCGAATAGGAAGATGTTTCTTACTTAGTATTCTGACCGAATGGCCGACAGAAAGAAAAGTTCTGTTCTTCCGGCGTCCCAGAATGCGTTTCAAAGCACATTGTCGAGATATTAACATTTTCGAACACGATTCTTGTTTGATCCACCGCGCACTTAATAAGATACCAATCTTCAGAATATTTTAAACTTTATTATATAAATTACAAACACTTATATTGAATTGAACGTTTACATCCCTTATTTTCCATCATGATTTTTTACTAGACAAATTAGTACTGTTTAGACAAGTTGTACTTTGTATTTGTACAACAGAAACGGGGAACTAAATAAAGAATAGTTTGAGAAGTAAATAAAACACGTGCCCTGAATAATTCTAAATTAATATCCGAGCAGCTGTACAACTATGTATTTGGGTTAATCTGGGCAGGAAGTGGATGTATGGAACTGATTTTTTCTTCCACTCTTTAGTTCAGCTTTGAAAGGGTTGGTCTGTTTAATTGCGATGGTAAAGAAGGGCACAGACACCGAGCGCACGTGAACTAAATTTGGAACAGCATTTCGAACATAAATAAATCCATACGCAACCCCTAAGATTTCACACTTCATTACGTCAAATTAGGCTTACTCTATAATTGTACGTCGCAAGAGGAAAGGTTGCATCCTGAGAAGCAATTACGATTTGTATTACAAATTTATTAGTATATCCGTTTCAAAACAATTATGTGTAACGTTGCAAAACGTCCGTTCTCAGCTTGTGAATTGTTGTACCTCTGCCAAGAATTGTAATGAGAGTAAATTTTAAGAAATTAATACAAAGCAATAATATCATTCTCGTGAATTTTCGTATAGTTGGTTCATTTCAAACCAATTGATTAGTTAGACGAAACAAATAGTTGGCATTCACCCGATTCTCACAGTCATTAAGGAAGAGAACGTAAGTTTTAAGTAATTTTCGCACCTAAAAATCACAATAGTTTCCAGGTGCTAACAATTAATTGTCCTGTCGTACTAAAACTATTTCCATAAGTAATTAACCTTAATGCGCGATTACAAAATGACTTTTATTTAAAAGAAAGAAAAAATAATTGCTTTTTACGACATTTTATAAGTTAAATTTAACGAACAACAATATTTGTGTTATTTTGCTACTTGTTTGTCAATAATTAAACGTTAACTCATTAAATAATACTGAAATTAATGAAGTAGTCTGCAACTTCTTTCCCATCGGCTCATGTAACATGACGACTGGCGCCTTCCGACCATCCAGTTCGACAGACTAGAGGAGGCGCATTTCTTGCATAGTCTGCAACATGCAAGAAAAACAATCTGCGAGGTATTTCAATTACACGTAAAGACTACAAAAAAAAATAGCATTTTGAAAGTGACGCGTTTTCGCGCTCCGACAAATGATTAACACAATTCAACGCCGTTACCGTAATGGACGTAATCTGGAAATGGAAGGTATAAATCATCATCAACGCCCGCCGAAGTGAGATTAGGCCGTTGATAAATTGCATCTAACAAACAAATTGGGTGATTATAACTGTGAACGAGCGTAATTTATTCAACATAGGAAGTCCTTCTATTCCGTCCGAAATTACCAGTGCATGCAGCGGCAGTAATTGAAACGAAATTCGCAACAATTACCTAAAATACTTAATAACATCGTAGGCGTTTAATTCCAATGCAGTTTCCTTTAATCTAGATCGATTAGCCGCAAGCTTCATAGTTCCAATCGCTTGAATCATATCCATTCGCAGCAGCAAGATTCGAGGAAATGTTGAAATTAGCACGACATTTAAATGCTAAAAAAAGTAGAATAACAATTCCAAGTATTTGAATCACCAAACTTGGTGAACGTAACTCGCAATTAGCAAATCGAAAAGGAGGCATCCACTGCGTAAGAATTGCGCGTATTTCGATGGAAAAAATTCACGCGGAAATGCGATTGTCCATTGTCCGAAAGGCCCGTCCGTACCCACGCTTTCCCATATTTTTCAAATTGCAGAATCCCACTGACGATTGTTAATTAGAAAGTTAATTATGTTAAGATGCACGTGCAATCGCCGCTTTTTAATTAGCAACAGCCATACGCAAAATCCGCATGCTACGTTGACAAAGACCGTATGTTTAATTATCGTACAGTGAATTATTCCTGTTCTCTGAATTCCTTAACGCAAAGTTTTCTCGGATAATGCCGCCGGATTATGCTGCAATGCAGGAATATAACTCAACCTTGCATATGATTTACACAACTTTGAGATTACAAGATTATATTTGAATTTTAAACTAGATCTACTCAATCAGCAATTGGGGGAGTTTCTTTAGACAATTTAACTTATTATAATTTAAATTCTCAAAAATATGTATTGAATTAGCAAAGATCACAAATTAAACCAGCTAATAGTTTATATTATTGATATAATAGTTTAAACAGTAATTATTAAGTTATCTACTAAGACGTCATTATTTATGTTGATTCACGTACAAAAGGAATGAATTCTCGCAATTTGATGGTAGCTGTTGACTTTTACATAAATACTAAATTAAACACGATTGTGTTCGTAATAATCTCAAGTGCATGAACAGTATAAACACTTGTAGGATGGAGGCGCCAGAGACTGCCGAAGTCTACTCACTTAAATAGCAAGTGCTATGTTCGACTGAGTGATATACGCATACATAAATTATGCATGCAATCAGTCAATTAAAGCCTCTTTTTTTTCCCTGAAGAGAATCAACTCTGCTCGACAGATATTGCGACAAGTACAGTAGGTACCCCTATTGGCCGGAAAACGAATGGATTTAGTCTAGCGAATTTCCTATAGACTCCAAAAGCGCAGCTGTTTCCTCTACGAACTGCAAGGACGCAGGATACAAATCGCAGCTGCTCCAATCTCGAGATACCTTCGAGCAAAATGAAAACTTGCTGTTTCAAATTATTGTTTTGCGAAACTTGTGAATTAGAGACGCCGCATCGACGGAATTGGACACTTGGCGACTTCCACAAATCGCAACGAAACACCTTTGCATATATTACATTCAGCGCAATTAAATACTAATTGCAGATAGAGATGATGAAGTAGCGGTGTTGGTGTTGCGCAAATTTCGTCGTTTTGTAATCCTCGGAGACACAATCGAAGTAGGTCTTTCCACGCTTACGCATTTCTTTTGTACCTGGAAACTCTCTAAATTGGAGCGGATGCGTGCAGAGCTCGATATGTGTAGAAAATTGCCTCGAAACAATGGTGAGAAGTGCAACAACACACATTCGACGCGTCTTTATCAATTTGAAACACATACGTTTAATTGTTGTTCGATTCGCTTTAATTAACAATTTAACACTGCAATTGCATTACCGGCTTATCTTGTGTTAAATGAATGCTTAAACAATTACACTTGATTACAACAACAAAATAAATACACGTTTTAATTATAATTAGTCCGAAAATCTATTTTTAACTTTAAAACCCAATAAGGAATTTAATAATTTAATCTTGGATTATTTATAGATTTTATGTGCTTACAGATATAAAACGCGCCACTTGAACGTAAAGGTCTACGATCGTATGCTTGTATAATAACTTGTAAACATTCTCACTGAAGAACAAATTAAAAATAATCTTTTTCAAAGTGAATCAAAAGGTTTCAATCATTCCGGTTGGAAATAGACGACGTGTTTTTCGTTGCGATCGAATGACGAGTGTGGGGGAGGAGGGGGGGGGGAGGCGAACGGTTTGCACCTATTTAAATAATTGCATCGAAAATAAAACTTGCTTTGGGCGCGTTCTCATGATGCGTTTCGAAATAAATTCAAAGTAAGTTCGGGACGAAGACGAGAGAGCTAATTTTAGAGCTGTCTCCCTGGCCTTCCTGAAAGCCAACCCGACACGGAAATTTGTACCCACGCCTCCTCACCACTTTAATTCACATAAATCAACGAATATTACAAATTACTACCCAGCGCTTCGACAACAACAAACAAACAAACAACGGCAACAGAACAATGTCGCTATCAATCCCAAGTTATTACCATTCGCGCAACCATCGTAATTATCCTAAGAAACGTGGATGTAACAATACCCAAATAAATCAACAATTATCGAGTAACTGCGTTGGATGTGCAACCTCGCAAGTTGGTCTTGTGAAAGCTTAATGATTAAAGGAAATTCTCATTTGATGATGCCCGGTTACATAAACGTTTTCGTTACCGAATCAGCTCTGCGACTTGATCAACTTCGTAGCTGTTCCGAGAAAGCATAGGGTTATGCATTACCTCTGAGAAAGGCTCCGATAGAAGTGGAGATTTTCATCGCGACACATTATTTACAAATACGCGTGCTGCGCCTTTCAATGTACCCCTGCCCTTATCAGCTGTTGAATAATGCAGGAAATCCACCGTACTTTAAATTGAATAGACATACATTTTTGCGTTAAATTCCCATTGGAATTCACGTCATCGGATTAAATAATTTGCATTCAAATTAGTTGACATCTGACTTTTGGATTTCCGTTGCTAACAAATCTACGATTCCCATAAAAAAAAATATTAGTAAATTTAAAAAGAAAACTGATCTGAAAGGAAATGATGAAATACAAATATCACATGCATTACTATAATGTTTTAGTGAGTCGCTTGTTATGCAATTAATATTAATTTTAGGAAACTAGACCAACTTTTCCCTTTATTACTCGAAACAAAACTACAATGAAAATACGCGAAGAATGTTTGTGTCATTCCTCTTATTTTCTCGAGTTAATTTATTCTTTGTTTATGCAGGATTGCGACAAAAATTCACACGAAGCTCGTTATGAAAATTAACATAAAATGACTAATAGGGAATTAAACGTCTTGTGCAAGGTTGAATTGTTTAATCGTATGAGAAGAGAATAACAATACGTTCGAAAAAATTAACTGATGAAATTATATGAAAAAATATCGTGCCTTGTTTTTTGAAACGCATTTTATGAGATCAAATCGGATTTCTTCCGTGGGGACTCAATGTGAAAGTCGTGGAATGACCTCTTCTCGTCGTTGTTATTATTATATTTTCGTCGAAGGAAATATTATTAATAATAAAAAATAAATAAAACAATGGTGGCGTGTCGCATATCCGTTTTGCAGTTTGTGCAGGAAATCGTAGCTTTCATAAAATCAGTTCGAGCTTCGTACTTTCAATTATTTGAACGAGTTAAGAAAAAGTAAATCGTAGCAATTAAAGCTACTGGAGGATTCGTTTAAAGATGCGTATTTCTTCTTCTGACCGGAAAACCTTCGTTAGATTACGCCGTTGTCAAAGGCTGTCTTTGTTTCTGAAATTACGTACAATCAGACTTAATAAATTAGTGACGGGCCCGGGTAATGAGGAAGCGGATTAAGAGGAGCACTAGAAAAAGTTTAGTTCCAGTTACGCTGAGTGTGCTCGAATGGAATCCGAAAATGGGAGTGGAATGGATTAAGTGTTTCACGAACGGCGCCCTGCTCGGGATTACCATCGAATCCAATATCCGTTTGTAATCCTCCGTTAAACTGTACAAATTAGTTTGTCTGATTCGCGACGTCCGTGCGCTCAACTCAGGAGGAGGTTGTTGTTACCAACAATGGACAACGTGCAATACTCGCGACGTTGGGTCTTTGCCCTTCCGTTCAGATTCCCAGGCGGGATTACATTACATAAATATATATATATATGTTATCACCATTTATTATTTCCCACACGTATACTTATAGAGAACTACTATAATACTCATCAAGAACATCTCAAATGTACCATGATTTTGGAACCAGAAGAAGAAAAAAGGTTTTGGGTCATTTCAAATCAATTAAAGTGTTTGTTCAACATCTTTAGAACGCTCATTATTTTATCGTTAACGAATTTACAGAATGTATTTCATTGAATTGTCATAATTTGTGCAGAACATTTGTGTCAAAGTATACATTTTGGTTCATAGCAAGCTTCAATTGAAAAAAATGTTATACAACCAAGGCGGATAATAATGGCTTATCCCATGTTACAAACAAAATTGCTATTGTGATGCTTGATTAACTTATAATATCTGTTATTTTCCGTGTAATTTGTTCTGCTATAGTTTCTATCTATTAGTTCACGTAATTTAAATTACAATTTTTGCTCCATCAAAAGATAATAATACTTAATTAATTACAATTTATAATAATATGCAATGATTTATTGATTATTATGAAAAAGATTAATTAATTACGATTTAAATTGGAAATAAAATTGAAAGCAAGTGGATTCTCATAAAATTGTAAAAGGGACCAACGTTTAGAAAAGAGGACGTGCAAACCAGATGCCATGCGACACCATGAGAACATCCGATGGGAAAGAAACCTGTTACACGGTCCCTTCTTTCGGATGAAAATGAGAAGAGGAGGACGGACGGACTGTTGCCGCGTCTCGGGGAGGCTTCTTCTCGTAGGGAAAGAAAAGGACGCGAAGCAATTCCGAGAAAGCAACAATGAGAGAGAAGGCCTCCCGATGTCCATTACAATGCAGAGGAGATATGGAACACTTCACGCCCCCCCAGTTTCACGAATCTCGGCTCGTTTACAGTTAGAGGTGCGAAAAGGTTAAATTGGGTCCTCTATCGCTCTTGCAGCCATCATCAACATTCCACACAATCCAAACGTAATCCCTTATCTCAACTTTTAAGATGAAGTTCCGGAAGCGTTAGAACGTAAAATTACTGATTGCAATATTTAAAAAGTATCAAATAACAAGGTTCATTTATTTGGTTTTGTTATTCTAGGGCTGTTTTTTTTTTCAAATTTAAGGTCCAACCGTTTCCGGCTTGGCGAGATTACAATAGGTTGCTCTTCGGGTGCCATTGAAATATCTCCGAAGAGTAACAAATTATCGCCGCACCAAAAAAAAAGTCAAGAGAGTAACACTTGTGAAACTCACAATGGAATTCCGAGGAAGCAGATTATACGCTTGAGATGCTTGTGAGGAATACGAGAAACCACCAATAAATAATGAAGATCAGACCTGAAGACATTCCACGATCAGTCCAAGTGTTAAATGCTCTCTTTAAAACTGGTAACACGATCCTGGAGCAAAAGGTTTGAAGGAAAAAATATAATTTATAATGTCTTCAGAGGGGGAATTGTCTATAAACCGAATGGATTTAATGGTTCCACTAGGGCTGGACGCAATTGGTTTGGATGCACATAAAATCCGGGACAGCACATGTTGCACAAACACAATAAAGCCAGTATTTATGGATGTGTGTTGCAGTGATAAGCGACTGCATAATGATGCTCTTTTAGTACGCATTAGAACATACCCAATTAATAGCTGATAAAATTTAGAAATTACGCAAAAACAGATAGGAGCGCCGACAAAAGGAGTAAAAGTTTCCAATAGATTTTCAAGTGGAAAACATTTCATTTATCGCCGCAGCCGCGAACAAAAACCTCTTTCAGTGATCCGACTGAGGAAGCCCTCGAATTGAAATCACATCTATCCATTCGTATGTTAATCATTTCACGAAAACATGCAATTCATTTGACATTTATTACCACGAACATCATAACTTCCTTTGATGATTTTTTTTTACTTACTAGGTAATTATCGAAAGAGTTTTTCATATATTAAAAGAACAAAGTTAATGTAATATAAAAAAAATGTTAATGTTATTAGAAAATTTGTATACAAAATTTTTATTTTTAGATGTGTATAATTAGACTTGCTAGTTATTAAGCTCTGTCAAGATAAAAACAGTGTTATTAATAATATTGTTGCTAGATTTCCCACGGCATCTACTCTCAAGAACATAGTTTTTGTATGAAGATAAATAGGAAGGAAACGAAAATAATAAATACTGGATTTAATTGTCCGCAAGTGCAGAATTTCAATTTAGCCGTGGCAGATGGGCTTTTTCTCGTATTATTTTAAGAGGAAGCAATTTGAAGATGGTTTGTGCAATTCTCGTGCGGCCGGAGGATCGAAGATGAGAGGAGGCTGACACTGAGGGAATGTAAAAAAGTGCGTGCAACGCGTGGGAATGCTGCGGCGGTTCCCTTGGATGGGGAATGATGGCCTTGTAAGGCCGCAGGATGAATTACATGGCCACAAGAGATTTACGTAAGACTCACACATCTCTCGCTTTGTCTCGTTCGCCTCTTTTTGTGTTTTTGTTTAGGAAACACTCGTGTGAACAATGCGATCCAGGAAGATATCACTTGAGCTGTGAATAATACCGGTTGACAACAATTTAAAGTTGCCTGAGAACGTTCGTCCGTCCGTTCGTTATTAGCGTCTTCTTAACTAACCTGCATGTTGGATTCGCTGAGGGAAGAGTAGCTGGAGGATCTGCTTCCCAGTGGCTCCGGACTCAAACTTCCATAAGAAGTCGTCGAGCTCAGCGAGACCGTATCAGCTCTGCTCCTGAACGGAGAAAGCTGCACGTGTTTCATCATCTGAAAACCGCAAGAAAGAGAAAAAATCCATTAAATTTCTTATACGCTGCAGCACACAAAAATAAACAGCAACAAATAACAAAATACAGAGTACAAGGACATCGGCAATTACACAACGTCTTAAGCTGCAGATACATCGAGTTTATTAGCACTAATTAAGCACGACAACACGCAATCAGTTTATTTATTTTTTTTGTCGGCTTAATTAATTCGAATTACAACTCTGCGGTCATTGCTATCGCAAATTCGGACAAACTTATGAATGAATAATCCAAATTTGATTATGTAATAATCCGAGAAATCCATTACACGTAACTCGAGCGCTTTTCTGCGGTTTACCGGAGGAACGCCGTTGCGGTTTTCGCGAAAAAAAAAGGCTCAAATCCAGTCGCAGGATGTGAACGATCAATGTGATAATACACAACAAAATCACATAGAAATTATAGTTTTTTTTATCGTCTAAAAATAGATCTTAATTGCATTTTTTGTATTAAATTAAAAATTATGAAAATTATTTTTAATTAATTAATATCTGTTAAATTCCAACTGCAGCACTTGTTAAACAAATAAGTGAAACGTGCTAAAAGAAATAATCATTCGCGTTTTCGTGTCTGCACGATATTTTTGTTTACTTTAACGAATCGGATTGATAAATGTTTGTTTATTTAAACGAAACTTGCTATTATTCAGTTTAAATGGAAACAATAACATCCTCCCTTATGCAACGTATGAAAAACAATATCATTCTTCAGCGCACTTTTCGTTTCCGTTATTCAATTAATAGTAAAACGCAATTAAGCTTAAACTGAATCATCTACTTTGTTTATTGTTCCCTCTGAAATTATTTCATGAAACTACTTTGTAAACAAAATAATTTTCATGAAGTAAGTTAATGCAATATTTGTGTGCAGACAGGAAATTATTAATTTCAATTAATGAGCGCATCGACGTGAATGTTTGCGGTTTTCAAGTGTTTTATTGTTTCGTTCAATTCTTGGCAATTACTAAAATTTACGTAATTCGATAATTATCATTATCTTAAATGTTTGCGAATTTATTCCTGGAAATAGTAATTTGCTAATTGTCTTGTTTTCGTTTTAATATAATTGTGCATTTAGGAAACAAACAAAAAATATCAACTTTTATTTGAAATCAAACAAATGTTATTTCATATTCTGTTATGTTCACAAAATGAAATTTTGTTTCAGAGTAGATGAATTGGACCTCAATTTTAGTAAATATAAAGAAGGTGTTGAATAATACATGTGCCATGTTATGTAAATCACTATATTTCTTGGGATAAGTTTAAAATTACAATTTTGTAACACGATTAACAAATACGTTTAGGAATATACGTAAATTTTAATAAATCTAAATACTTGAATTGAGTAGGTTTTAATGTTTTCAATGAAAGAATGGTCATTGTTTTTAATGCTGCAAGTAATAGCAGTTTCAAATTTGGTTTTGGTTTAATCATCAATCGATTGTTTGCGTTATTTCGCAACGCACCTTCGACGTTATTACTTATCATCAATTTCGTGAACTAGTTCAGTCGAAATCAATGATTGTATCCAACCCCATTGTTCAACGAATATTCAATGAATTAAACTTAATTCACTTGATTTCAGAGAATTTCCTATAATATAAATAACAATTCTATTCTTGCATGAAATATATACATTTGTACAAACAAACGATGTACATGTAAATGTTAAATGTTTTAACAAGGAATAATTAACATAAATGCAATGAAAGTAATTTGATTGAATAACTTTAATTTACATACAGAGAACAGAAATGTGCATGTTGAACGTATTGAAGAATCTAATTTGGGTTTCTTACCTAGAATGGTTAATTGTGTAAACTGGTAATCCCAAAATGTAAGTAAGCAAAAAATATACGTAATCAGGCACCACAACAAACTGACTCTGCACGTTAAATCCTTGCTGCAGGAAAGACAGCACGCAACTGAACTGTTTTGAGTAGTGGTAGTAGTAGGCAGTAGTGGTAGGGATTCCAGGATTTGTAGACTGCGCCTTCCTCCGTCAAGGCGTCGTCGATCCAATCGGTTATAGGTCCATCATTTGTTTCTGGTTTCTTCGGAATCTTGGTGCAACATCGAGGGGGCCGAAAATTAACTTAGACCGCGTTGACCCTATCAAGACAATTAAAGTCACGGTTTGTTTTGTGCCTACGAAGACGTTTTCTGTACAATGCGTCCCATTGTGATGAAAATTAAATTTAACGATCCCATCGCTTATCGAACAATACGCAATTATTACTTATCTACTGTTTATCAAGCAAAATATTTAACCCTTATTGTTTCCCACACTGTTTCACATTTTTATCTACGTCAGATATAATTATATGTTGTTGCAAATTTGATTGATATTTCTGTTTTCCCTATATTTAGAATTGTCAATTGTTTCAATATTACTGTATATGATAATACGATTAAGATAAATTAATTTTATATTTTCATTAATAATAGATTGTAAGTGTATATTTTATTTAAATTCATTACAATAATCTATCTTCAAGACAATAAACTATTAATATCTGTTATAATTTGGAGTTGAAGAATTAGTTCAGTAACCAATAATTAAATGTATATTAAAGTAATTTTCTTAGAAATAGTGCGTTTCTAGCTAAACTAAAATCTGGTCACCTCATTGTCTGGAATACCAGCTTTTTGACCATACAAACTTATAATAAGTATATCAAATTATTTATTTTAGATAATAGGAGATGTGCTATGCCATAAAATCGTAATTTCCAGGATTTAGTAATACTTATCAAAATCGGTGTACAATTAGTAATATAATAAATCATATAATTTTTCATATCAGGACAAATAGCTTTATTCACCTGATAAGAGATATCTCCATGTACGGAGCACTTTCATTTCGAACGAAGGAAAAAAAGGAAACTATTGATGGGATAGAAAAACGAATTACGCAACAGGCGGCCGCCGAGGACTCCGTTTGTGGATATAAATGTGGTAATTTGTTAATAGATTTTCGAACTGAATCGTCGGCTGTTGTGTAACTGCGCTTCCGTTTGCAACACAACGAAAATCATTCTACAATTCCATCAATAATAGTCATTATAATAAAAAAAAACTGGTTTATCTTCTCAAGCCGTTAAATAATATGTAATTCGGTGTTTACTGTAGCAAACCAACCGTTCGTGTTTGTTTGGTATTTACGATAATGTTGAAATTTGTTATTGTCGTTAGGTAAATCGATTTCGTAAATATTTTTATTTGCATTCATGAGAACAATTACTGTATGTATTTAGTTGTAAGTGGGTGCTTCGGTTTTGTTTTTGCTTGATGATCTATCCACAAAGACCCCATTCGAATTTAGAATGTTTTTGTTTCCTTGTCTAAAAATACGCAAAGCCAGTTATTTTCGAACGCTGAATAATGCACATTAGTCCCCTGAAAATGTATTTCTCGAAATAAATATTATAAATATTCGCCTTGATGAAGATGTTTTTATTCTAATTTTACAGTAATATCTTTCATATATACCATTCAAAAGCAAATTATAATTATCCAAGTTTCAGAGCATCTTACTGATCTACTCTACCTATTATAGTCACCGAGAAAATCGCTAATACGTGAATGCTCTGATTTTCATTTGTTAATTTTTCCTTTCTTCAAATTTGACAGCGAATTACAGCCAATCGGCTCTAGACACAGCAATAATTGAATATGCCCTACATTCTCTAACTATCCTAGTTTCATAAACATCTTTCATATCATTTCTATCTACTATGGTTTTCGAGAAAATCGCTAAAATGTAAAGACGCTGCTTTTTCGCACGTTAATTTTTCGTTTCTTCAAATTTGACAGCGAATTACTGCCAAACGGCTCTAGACACAACAATAAATGAATATGCGTTACTTTCTCTAACTATCCTAGTTTCATAAACATCTTTCATATCATTTCTATCTACTATGG
>JAFMTC010004700.1:31380-63570 GCA_018845635.1 Nicrophorus orbicollis | reverse complement strand
TATCCTAGTTTCATAAACATCTTTTATATCATTTCTATGTATTATGGTTTTCGAGAAAATCGCTAAAATGTAAAGACGCTGCTTTTTCGCACATTAATTTTTCGTTTCTTCAACTTTGACAGCGAATTACAGCAAAACGGCCAAAAGTATTTAGCAATTAAACATTGTAACCTCGTTAACAAAATTACGACAATTATACAAAGTAAATAAATTTCAAATTATCTAGTTCATAATATTCTTCGAGGAACTTAAAAATTTAAATAACTATTTAAAAGAAACTCATTATTCTATGTTCTATTTACTGATGACAAATTGCAAATACGAAATAATCACAATTTAAGTAAATCGCTGAAATTTAACTTTAGTTTCAAAGAATAAAAGTTGTAACTTAATTTAAAAAGAAAATAAAAATAATTAATAGGACCGGGTTTGTGTTGTAGCATTTCATTAAAATTCCATTTAGATACTCGTGCAGCTTAATGACGATCCGATGATAAACACCGGACCCATTTATAGATCGGCCGTTTTCCCTTTCGCGTAACTTTTCCTTATTTAACGTAATTTATCGGATCGCCTTATATAAAAAGCGGCTAAGACACTTTAAGAATGCGATGTTTCGCATTTTTGCATACAATGAACGCAGAAAGTTATCATCCTTTTGCACATAACGAGAATTATTCGTCGGATCTCTCCTTTCCTAGTCGGATTTACTGCTCAGCATCGGACATAACGAACGGATTTTTCCGAGCTGATTCAATTCAGAATCCGAGAACAGAACAGAACAGACAGTCAATTGCGAAAGTTTATTTACACACTGTTTGGTCCAGTTAATCTCACGTGCGTTCAACACTAAAAATAATCAAGAGTTTCTTTGAATGTAAACAACCCAGAATCACACCCAAATTTAGTTAATGATGATGATTCAACTTATATACAAAAGTAATGAAACTTTATTTAAATCAATTAAGTTTTACGTATTTCAACGAACGAGAATTCATACGGAAAGGAGTCATCGGTTAAACGACGAACGTCGACCATTTGTTATATAAATGCATAATTTCCCATCACATCCTCCTCTCGCAACGTCAATTGTTGTTACATAATTGGCAATTTATTTACTAATATATCATCTCTTTCTTCGCCATCCGCGCACACCGTTCTTGCGGTATTCGCCAAGAAAATGCTGCGATGACGTGCAGAAAGTAAACATTCTCGTGTTTAGAGTAAATTGCATGAGATATTTTCATTTAAGGCATGGCAAAATAATTGCACCTTTCCGCATTTTGATAAATGTGAATATAACAAAAAAATATGTACATACATTTTTTTAATCGGAATCCAATACGTTTTTGTATCGCTCATGTAATACGATAAGGAATTCATTAAATTAAGGGCTTGATTGATTGTGTTGATAAGTGGTGTATAGTTTTTGGGGAGTGGCGCAATTTGATCAGTAGGCTGCGCCCAGGCCATTTAGGCAACCCTCGCTAAGTCAACAAAGGGATGATTTATCCTGCAACATCATGCTGCAGTCACGAACGTTTCCTTCCCTATACGGTGCCACTTAACTAATTGCAAGGGCTATAAAAAGAAAACATGCAACATTTAAGTTACGACTGTTTTGCTAGGAACCTAGGAATAGTCCAAAATTCAATGCAATTCCTGTTTCAAAATAATGAAGATCTTTAATTGATATTTGAACACATAGATTTACGACTGTACTAACAGACTATGGTATTTCTAAGGTAACTAATTAAAATGAAATTTCAAATCCTGTTTCGAGCAAATCAAAATGTATCGTAATAACTTTGACTTAGATACGTAACCGATGGATTTATCCAATTAAACGCTGGATCTAATCGCTGTCCGGATATTTCATCGACATAATTATGCGGCTTCTCGGCGGAAAACAGTGGGATTATGTAACCCGGTCCCGCTTTCGTTTGGTTTATCCAACATATCAGATGGACGTTAATGCACTCGCTAATCGCTGTGCAAATTCGCTGAGCGACCTTTCAGCATTCCTCTGAAGTAAGCGTAAAGACCACTTGCTGCTTTATTTACCGCGACGTTTCCTCAAATTAGAGATTTCTTCGAGCTCACTCTTGGTAGCCTCAGCTCTTTGCAAAGCGCAAAGCTGCAGCTAATTATCTTTGATTCAATCCGCTCGAATTGCAACTGCATCATGCTGCACTATTCAGGTCACACACCAATTGATAATTCTCTTTCATTTTATAATTAGAATCACTTCACTGCGTCTACTGAGAAGTATAAACTCTACTTGAATATATCCCATTGTGCTCACCCTTATATCTAATTGAATATTAGAAGAACATTAAAAGCATAATACAATTGTATAAAGAAGAACAATCACGAACATTCATTTTATTCCACTAATAAAAAGTAATGATTTCATTCAAAAAAACGTTTATATTAATATTGCAGTACCTCGCATAATCCGGTTGTAATATTGATTTTAATGTTAGAAACCGGACTAATCGAGTTTAAAAAAGAATAGTCTAACAAGTATTCAAATATATGATAGTATATTTAGAAGATAAAATCTTACAATTAAAAGATGTAATAGTTATGCATGAGAATCTTAATGGATAAAATCTGTAAAAACCGCAATGCAACATGAGTAACTATATAAGTAATATTAACAGCGGTGATCAATCGATGAGACAGCGAAAAACAATTCATTTGCAATGTCTAACTAAGATTCAGCCTGATTCATCCCAGGATTAATGATGTTGCTAAATGCTGCTAAATTCGCAACACTGCAACAGCTTTCCACAACGATGAGACCAGGAAATGTAATTATTGATTGCAAAAAAGTCAATAAAACGAGCAGTTTATTACATTTCGTATATATATTTGCAATTTCGTAACAGTAAAATTTGGATCAAGGTTGCAGGACTTTGGTTCGATTCCGTTTAAAGACGAAATTCCGCTGCGTACAGGATGTGATTTGCAACACTCGATGGCATTTCGTTGATATTTTTCGTTGATACCAGGATGGAAGGAGATTTACGAAAGATTAACCGTGAGATGTTCAATTAATTGTGTATTAATTATGGACAACATTAAGATGATGGAGTTGTATTGATGTAGCAGAAGCAAGATTGAAATCCGGCAAATCTAATTTGAACATTTCAAAGTTTTAACTAATTAATGGTCAAAATGAAATACACCTGTGTACAATGCAATACAACGAAACATAGCACAAGTTGATATAGTCAAATTTACAATATCAAACATTGTGATACTGTAAACATAATTAAAATCAAATGTAGAAATAATACAGAATATACAAAATTGAGTTTCGTCAATGAGGAAGCAATCTCCATGCAATAAAGACAAGAATACGAATAGATAATGAAAGTGAATGCAAATTGTGAATTCAGCCTTTAAAGATAATGCGTGTATGTGGTATGCATGTATGTATCTTTTTGGATTTGATAACCTTGTCGGTGCGAATACAAAGAATGGCGAGTTCAGGGATGGTTCGGTGCGGGTCTAATGGAGTGAAATAAGTTCAAATTGTCCGGGCAAACCCAAAATAAAACAACAACAGCAAGAGCTAATTGTTTTCTAAGAAACAATTGCGTTGAGAGCGGCGCTCGTGCTGACTCATTTACTACCGAGTAACAACACTTAAGTAACAACCTTGGGGCGTACGCGTGCTCAGCTTCTGTAACTCCAAATAAACCTAACAAGTTGTTATTACTCTTACAATAACCAGTTACATCTAAATAAATAATCTTAATTATTGCGAGTTCAATAAATTGAAGGTTTCCTGAAACGAAATACCTTAATGAACACATAATTTCGATTATTTTACGTCTAATCTCGAACATCCGCATCGATTTAATTGAAGTGAATGTACAATTTGTACAGTGAAACAGCGAAACGGAGAAATTGTGAGAGCGAGGAAGAGAGGGATACGCTTTTATTTATTTACTCTTATTGTTGTTGTTTCCGAGGTGAGTTTCTATTGGGCGCTCGTGCAGGAAACGCATTAAAATATGTCGAAATCCACAAAGGCTCTGGAGAGGATGTTGTAATATTGTATTTGTGCGTGGAAAAAAGGCAGCATCCTATGGAAGAGAGGTGCGTTTCCACCGCCGATCGCTCGTGTGTGCATCCGACGGTCCTTTATAGTCTTTTTTTGAGTGTGTGTTGTTCTACGAACGACATCAAATCAAATATCATATTTTCCTGTGTTCGCTTCCGATCGCCACCTGCCCTCTTCCGGTTTTACCAAAGTCGTCACACTTCGCCACTCGATTTCCGCTTTTACCCCACGAGCAAATTACACTCGTGGGAAAACAATACAGGAACTTATAGCATCGAATTGTTCTTGCTTTTTGCATTTTCAGATAAAGATTTTTGTTTACAATTATCCACTAAATGAAAAATGAGAATTTGGTTTGCAGCAACTATCTGAACTTGAGTTTCAGAGCTAAAAGAATTCGATTCGTATATAATTTTTCTATTTTACAAAGAGATAAATCTGTTTTGACGTGTGGGACATTGATTGAAATATTGTTTTGTGATGCATTGGTAAGCAAATCAGCACGGATCAGGAATAACGAGAAGGTGTAGGCAGCATAAACGTGGTCAGTGATTGCGTAAAAGAATGTGCGAGCTGGGAATATTGATTTCGATTTATATTTATTCCTAAAACCTTAGCAACGTAAACATTTCAATATGGAAGAAAACTACATTTTTTTTAATGCGAGGAATAATTATATATTCCATGGTTTCAATTGTGACAATATGAAATACTATTATGTAAGAATACGATATAAGATAATATCTTGTAGTATAAGAAACAAAATTTAAATTACAAATATAAAAGGTGAACAACTGCTATTTCCGGTGCACTCGATTCTTCAAGAAAAAACATCAACATCGATGTTAATTGTTTACATATAATTAAAGCTAATTACGTGTTAATTGACAATGTATTGCCATGGTTACAATAATTACAAATAAGAGAATTATGTGTCAATTTAAATTTTAATTGAAAACAATTTAGAATCGAATGTACTGTTACTTTTTGTTAAAGTGAACCTTTTACATTTAAATGAAGTTCAATTATTATATAATGATTTTAAACATTAAGGATAATAAGGAAGTAGTTTTACTTTATAGGAATTATAAAATTAGAACGACGATTCTATTGTGGATATAATATGAACTATAATTGGGAACGTCTAGATTGAATGAATTGCAAAGACAATTGAGCCTCTTATTGTGATGTCCAATTATTTCAGTAAAATGAACGACTTTCTATAATTGGAGCAATTCCAAAACAATATTCGAGCGTAATTGATACTTTCTACAATCGATAACAATCTCGTTGTCAAATTAGGAAATTTTTCAAGAAAAAGAAGACAAAATTCAAGAAATTCTTGCCAAAAAATTATAAGAGTTAAAATTTTAAAAAGAAGTTTAAATGTAATTTCACTGACTAAACTTATTCAGTACTTTTTTTACTTCTGAAAACGAAGATTCTCTTAATGAGGTGAAATAATGTTTTCATCTTATCTTGTTAATTCTTGAAAACGTTTTTCACTGTGTCGAAAATACATTTGTTCCGAGTGAATACATGCGAATATATTCCACGTTATCTGCAATATCCGTTGGTAATTCATGGTGAGCAGTGAACAATTTCTCTTCTTGTGGTGAATGTAACATGTACCTATTCCATGTCGTTCGTTTTTTAGCCGACGATTTTTTAGCAAGACTTGCAGTTAGAATAAGTAAATACTGGAATTCTATTTAACATAAAACAATCCATTCTACTGTAAACTTTTTTATTTAATTGTCTCATCCATACTAAATTGGAGAAAATATAAATTTCTAGTCATAAAATCTTAAAAAGTTTACCAATAAGTATTAAGAGAACTAAATGTAATTAATACTTTAAACGGGATTTCATACTGATCTAAACGTGTGGTGATTAGACTAAGTAGCGTTTAACAAGTATAAAAATAATCGTTGTGGAGGCTTGAATAACGACTTGGAAAGTGATTAGAAGAATTGGAAATGCAAAATATTCGTGGAACTGCGGTGAAACCGGTCTCGGCATTTATTCAAGTTGTATCGTTAATATTTAAGAATTTAGCAGAAACCAAGTATCTCAAACACAAATCGAATCTTATTCGCACAACAGGAGTATTAAATATATTTACCTAATCCTAATCCTTTCAACTGCAAAGAAAAATTACAATTCTTATATTTTTTTGAAAGAAAACTATTTAGATAATATGATTAGAATTTGATCATTTCATTTGGTAAATGAAACGAATAATGTGCAGATTGTAATTTCATTGGAAATACGGATTGAATTATGCAATAGATTTCGCTTTAATTGCGCTCGAGAAAGTGAAGCATGGGCCTCAGGCAAATTGGCTACCAACTGTGCATTAATAACCATACATTTTCCATCGGTTCCATACGTTCATTCACAAGTTCACAAACTTGAGCAATATTTGATTGCAACGATGAAATTCACGATTTAATTAATCATCCTATTGCTAATTACTGGTTGCACAATGATGCTGCGATTGAATAATCGGACGACTTTGACAAGGACGCCGGTTTATTACATAAACAAACACAACAGAGACGTACATTGGTATGGGTTATTCGGTTACTTTGAGTATACCAATTTTAATAAATTCAAACAATTTGTATGCACGTTCGTAATAATGGACGTGCATCCGTTGCAGCGAGAAACGGCCTAAATTAAAATTTCCTGTTCGAAAACATTAACAAAACATTCCGGCGACGCTCTCCCCAAAAAAAACAAAAATGATCCGATGCGAATGAACTTGATGCAATGCTCTCAACGATGATTCCCATTTCTGATTTAAAATACACACATTCTCACTACTAGACTCAATTCTTCAATTGCAGTACGTAATATGATTATGAAACAGTTATAATAGTAAATAAGTGAAGTATGTATATAGTTAATTCAGTATTTCAATAAATAATTAAAGTTGAAAAACTAGACTTAACTAATTATAATGTATCTTTATCTTTAGGATGCATTGGGAATACAATATTTTCAACCCCAACGACACTTAAACGAATCCCTTTGGACTATAAAACCTTTGTCGGTAAACGGAAGGGTTTCTTTGAGAATAGCAATGAATTCCGTCCTCCCTTTTAGCATACAAGAACATACCTTGTAAAATATTTTGGAAGAAAGGTGATACTTTAGAGCTAAACTCTGATATATATTAAACACAAAGGAATATTATATAATATATTGTTTTCAAGTAAAGTCTTGATTTAAATAAAAAGTAAATCAAATTTGACTTAAAGAATGCGAAAAATTATTCACGTTGTACGACATTTTCACTATATTTTTTTCGTAATACATAAATTGAAGTTATGGCTTCGTAATCACGTAGTAAACAGATTACAGTTAAAAAAATGTAGTTTTGAATCGAATATTACTCACTTGAATAAATGCATTAATTTGTTAATCAAAGCAAGTCCTTCTGGAATGCGACGTCCCATCAGATTCGACTTATCGGCTATGTTTATATAACATAATCTTTTTGTCGTGTCTTTCTGAACTATCAATACGTACACCTACGATTACCAAGAATCGAATGAATGTCACAACGAGGCGATAATAAATCATTTAATTAAGATTACAACAAAGAAATCTTTTATTGTAACGAATCCTGCCGCACGCAAATTGCATTTATTTAGTTCACTGCTCGAACAATAAGATATATCTGACCTTACACTCAGAACTTCGACACACGTCAACGTCGTAATTCTCGGTGGCATGCGATATATTTATTATTAATAATTATATCCGGGACATGGCAAAAAGTAATTGCTTTAAATGTTCCACAGTTGATGCATACTAAACGCGCGTAAAAATACAAAAATTGTACAAATCGCAGGATTATGTAAACAGTAAAACTTGAAATTCCACTCGCGTATTGCAATTTTCATAATTTTCAGTCGTTTCAATTTATAAAAATATGCAGTTTTTTTGTATGAAAAATTGTCATTGCAAAATTGAAGTTTCCATAATTTTCAATAAGTTTTATAACTGTAAATCAATTGGAGATTTCATAAATTTTCTTTCCAATGTAGTTTTACATAGCAATTATTCAATTTAATCATGAAAAAAATCTCAATTTTGTTGATTATGAATGATGAATTTCTTATGTAATAACTTCGTTAAAGTTAAGTTTTTGTTAATTTGGTACATAAGTGTTGCATTTGGTTCTTTGAAGGTCTATGAATAGAGTGGACCGACACGCGAGCGCTCTGCGAAGAAGAAGAAGAAGAAGAGAAAAAAAGACATCCTAGACGTTTTCTTATGAGGGACAGGAAATGTTTTATATCAAACGGTATTAACATTTTTGTTATTGTAAATAGTTTCGCTCTTAGAGAATGGCTCTTCCAAGAAGATTATATATAATTAAAGCGTCTTCGGTTTTGTCATTTTTACCAAACGGATGCTGCTGCCGATTGAAATGGCTTTGATTAAGCGCGGAGGGGAAAAAAAAAGTTGGAAGCTCAACCGAAGTAATGAAAGGTTAATAATTGAGATGAAAAGGTCGACATCCGTTCGGTACTTCCTCGCGCAGGTATGTCTATTTTTTCACGATTCTAGGAAACCGACTTTTCTAGGAGTACGATTCGAATAATGAATCTGAAGAAGATGTTGTTGTTATTTCATCATCTTCGACTTAATTCCATTTATTTCATCTCACATGTAATGATAAGTAAACATGCAACGCTATTTACTTTATGGTTTTCAAGTTTTTGTTGCTAAAGCATAAATACCATGATTCTTCTTGCATTCGACTTGCTGCTGTTTCGGTTCCTCGGCTCCAGTCTCGCTCGACGGATTCGTCCGCGCCTCTACTTCTCTTCCAGACGAAAGAAACGTTCATATATGCAAATTCATCCGCGTTTTGCTAAAGCTCGCAATTCTACGGAAAACCCAATGGATTGTTGAAGTCTCTTTGAAGAATGTCACCTTCAGAAATATTTGTGTCGAAACGAAACGAAGAATGTACTTGGGGAAAAGTTGCATTAAATACCGGTATTGGCATGCGTTTTACTTCTTGCGTAACTTTCGCACCTGTTGAATATTGATGGCCGTTGCGGCTTTCGTGCTACACATGTAATAACAACAATGATACTATTCTTGCAGGGGCTTCGAATGCGTGCGTGGCTGTGGTTGAAGTCGGGTCTACGCACCGGTAGAATGGACAGTTTACTTCCTTTGCCTTTGGCAAGGTGAGAGTATCCGAGATCGGCCAGATCGCATTCCAACGTGAAACTTATTAAAAACAGACTCTCGAAACGGGTTATATTCGGGATCATCGCTGCTGCTTACTAAAGTAAACTCATTTTAATTCATCGTTCGAAATAATGACCCAATCATTTCGAATATACACTGCATACTACAAAACATTTCAGTTCCTAAAACCTCTCTAATATAGGTTAATACCATACAATAAAATTAGAGTTAGTATACACAATTTGAAATATTCAATATCTCAACTTAATGTACAAAACAATAGCATTACAATTATAATCTTATAACAATCTTATATAGATTAATGCTATATAGAAATAGCATGAAACTAATGTAATGTAAGTAAACTCATTTTTATTCATTGTTCGAAATAATGACCCAATCACTTCGAATATACACTGCATACTACATAACGTTTCAGTTCCTAAAAGTCTCAACTACCTCTCTAATAGAGATTAGTAAAATTAGAGTTAGTATACACAATTTGAAATATTCAATATCTCAACTTAATGTACAAAACAATAGCATTAAAATTATAGTCTTATAACAATCTTATATAGATTAATAGCAAGAAACTAACGTAAATAGAACAAACTTCAATAAGTCAAGTTTATTATTATTCTCTCCAAATTTGATTAGATAAACGCAATTATTAAAATGTTTTATTTTTTTATCTTATAATCATCAATCAATGAAATATTGTTCTCAATTTAATACAAAATCGACTGTATAATTGAATACGTGTTTAATGATGAATTTTTATTAATAATTATAATGAAGATAATTTCATTGTCATCAGACTAAATAAAGAACTGAGTGCGGTAAAGTGATATAATTTTAAATATATATATATATATATAAAACCACAGACGGAAGAGGGAAAAATATTGTGTTTCCTGTTGAGAGGATGCGGAAACAACAACAACTGTCGGTAGTTTTGCGGATTTCTCCCCAGCATCTGGTTCACCCGAAACCAAATAAAGGTGCAAGCGTTCATCTTCCCCGTCGAGATCAGATGAAAATGAAGATTAAAAAAATATTAGTAATAGATGAGAACCACATTTCATTCACCTTCAAAAAAAAAAGAAGAAATATGTATATTTTTATTCGGGGAGCTTTTTTCTTTCTTCTATTTTTCCTCCTCCGTCCAATCACTATGAACAACACATACTTAATTACATTGTCCTTCGCTGCGACTTGAGCTCAAATGAGGCCCGCCGCACGAGAGATACCTATTTTTAAGTACGATATTGAATTTCATGATGGAAAAAAAAACGTTCTGTTACTAATTACGAATATCTCCTGAAACGAGGTGTATTTGCGTTCAGAAGACATTGCTTCTACTTTTGTTTTTCTTACGTAGGTTGAAAAAAGAACATTAATGCCACGAACTTTCGGTGAAAACTCCGTTCAATTCGGAAGTCGCATTTAGGTCATTTTTCGTTTGTGTTGTGCCAAAGCTTAATTAATTGTGTCCGTCGGATGTACTAAATGATCTTAATTGGGTATTCAATTCTTTTGAGTATAAAAACTTTACAAAATTTATAATTTACAAAGTAAAATTAATTAATTTTACTAATAATCTTCAGTAATTAATTTCGAATATACACACTGATTTCATTGTTTAATATACACGTTTTTATATATAAACAAATACATTTATTTAAAGAAATAAAAACAATATAAAAAAATTAAGAAATTATTGTTAAAAATCAAAGATTTTTTTTTTGTAAATTTATGTTTTCATGTTGTCAATATATAAAAGGCAGCATTAAGAATAGCATAAGGTGTTGTTGTATATTTTGATGAAGAAGTTTAGGTGGCACGTGCTGCAGTTCAGAATGTGATTAATGTTTTATTGTTACAAGCGGAAATTAAAAAATGCGACGTTAATTCGATTCTAGAATTATTGCCGTTATGTTTGGAATGGCCGAAGCGCAGCGTTTACACAATCATTCACATCCTAACGCATCGTGAAAGGAATCCTCAAAAACAATTGGATAAGTCATAAATCGGATGATGTTTGTATGCATTCTCTGTGTTTGAGAATGGAGCAACATTTGGGCTGCTTCAAACATGATTGGTTTTATATTGCTTGATATGTCTGTATTAGATAATTAGATTTACATTTTCCATTGAAAACAAATTAGGAATTAGTTACGTTGTGAGTGAACGTTTCATTCAGGTTTGCCGAGACACCTGTGCTAATTTCATGATTATTACAGCACAGGTCAATTTCAGCCCACGAAGCCGTGTATCGTAGTGGGCTAATGTTTTTAATTCAGCCGCGTTTTACTACGTGCGTTTCGGTGCTTGGGTCCTGGCAATTAAAGAATCGATTATCCTGCCATAAGGTGCGTGAGTGTGAATGGCGAAAAGAAAGAAATAAATAAGATTGCGTTGGTGCGGCAGTGGCCAGATGTTTCAAGTCCATGTGAACGTATGTAAATGAACATGAAAGTTTTAAAGCCCACACTCGTTCTGCACGAGACGGAGAGGAGACCCTCCTCCGAAAACAGCAAATGCGACCCATCGCATCTCTTGCGGAGGGCATCGCTTGTAAATTTAGCCGAAACTCTTTGTTTGTAATGAAGAGAAGTTTAATGGGCTTTCGTTTTCGACGCTCGATCATCGACGCCGACGCCCATCTGCGCCCCGTGTAAACATTTGCGTCTTGTATATTTTGCGCAAATTCTGTTTCGAAGGGAAACAATCCCTCTCGAGTGTTTATTTGGGTGAAAACCGATTGCATCGGTGTGAAGTGTGGGAGCCATAAACGTCGTGTTTTGTAATAAACTCCTCTTTTGGGAAGACCATCTTCCGACCTCCGTATTTATTGCATTCTGTGTTCGGGCGTTCTCTTCGGAACAAAACTCCTGTTATTCGAATGCACTTGCATGCTACACCCAGCTAGCAGTTTTTTTTTCTTCACGGAACCACCCACATACCCTTTTCAAAGGCCGCTCCTTTACGACAGATCTCTCTTTTGTCACACACACATTTCCATCATCCACAAGAAACTCTATCCACTAAATAAAAGGAACGAACTTCATTACCTGCTCATTCTAAACATCACCTAAAGAAATGTATGCTATTTCTAAAAAATATTTCAAAAACATTACCACTTTAATTTATATAATAATTGTTGTGTCAAGGTTTTTCTTTTAACTAATTTCAATGCAAAGGTGGTGTGTGGGATATTTTATTATATATATCACGAGTCTAAATTGATTTAATTTCATTTCGAACTTGAAAATTTCCGAATATTTTAATTCAAAATTTCTCATTTTTGCTCCATTTCAGACACATGTTCTGCATTTCGTAAATATTTATAAAGTCGCTTTAATAATGTCCAAAATACATAACACACTATAACACAAACAATTTACATGTTTGTGAAGATTTATGAAGCTTTGCAGCGAAGTCCACCGGAAATTATTGAAACTGTTTATAAGCTGTTCTATTTTCACATTTTTGCACACACGATTTCTTTAAATAGAACATTTTCTTCATCTTAAGAAAAACAATATGAAATAAGTGATAATATTTTGATTGTTTTTATGATACATTATTATTGAGTTATATAATTCAATTGACTCGGTCTGACATTTATTATAATAATTCGATTATAATTAATTGCGCGATTTATTGGCTATTAAAGTTCAATGCTTTGAAGTTCACTTACAGTTCCTCGGTGCGGACAAACGTTTTACAAGAATTTATGGCTATATTTCCCATTGGCAATAAATTAACACTTGACTCTATTAAAAACGAAGACAACTCCGAGCAGACAACACTCGTTACTGCCCGTTTGATTTATTCAATTCGATTATTGCTTATTAATCTTTGGAACAATTGAAAATCTACGCGTAGGACGTACGTCAAAGTACCTACACGCGTATGTGTTTGGCACGTAAATGAGTAAAATCGCAATTTGTTGTGGAGATTGTGATGGGTTTACATGATTCAGAGAAACGCAAGGCCACCATCACATACCGACCATTTCAATGGAACAACAAACAGATGAGTTCAATGTGTAAAAATAACACACGGATCATCATTAATAGATCATCTCCTATAGTTTGGAGCAGCAATATTAACACTTGTGGATCTGTTTGAGATGCCGCTTCTGGAGATTTACGGGTCTATTTAGTCATTAATGACCCACATGTTCCCCAAAAACCAATTTGCCACTGTTGACCATCTTATTGGGAGAATATATTCTAGTCAAAAACCAGAAATTTACTGCCGAAAACCCAGATTTATTATGTTTAGAATTCATTATGACAGACACAGCATTCCAAAGGTTCTAAAGACATCATAACGAAATTCAGTTATATTTTTCCGTTTGCTTTGAGTATTGAGTGTTTACAATAACCTCAAGACTATAGTTATGTCAAAGCATCTATAGTAATCCCTATTCCCTATAGGGGAGCAAATAATAATTATTAAAGGAGGGAAATTCAAAAATAGACTCGTCCAAAGCTATATGGCAAATCTTAATAGCTATTTACTAAGGGGCACAACAAAGGTGAACAAAAATGTTTGAAAACACTGCCTTTAGTAACCATAAAGCATATATAGATTATCAAAAGCAATAGAAAACGATATGTTTATTGTTTAACACTTAATCAGTCATTAAAAACATGTTAATAGAAATCTTCAAAAAGAAGTAACATTGAAGAAAGTAACAATTAACATTCTTCAAATTATTATGCGTTACTTTAAATATTAGACTAGAACAATATTTCCTATTATTACAGAAAAATCCTATATATTTAACGCTTTTCCCGGATTAATTATAAATCAAGAGTATTGTAAGTATGAGATTTACTCGAGTAATCCAGCGTGAAATTAATCGGCGTTCAACAGTGTGGAGATTCAATTTATAATGAAATGTTACGATTCAAAATAAACATTTTCTTTTGTCTCATCTATTATATAAGATATATATACCTTAGTAACAATTGATTGTTATTATTATTGTAGAATATATTTGGTTTTATTTATTGGTGAACGTTGCAAAAAAATATAATTATTATTACAACATTTTGTAAACAAATATAATCACAGAGAAACGAATGAAAAATTGAAATTCCACCAATTAAAATCTTAATTGTACATTCCCACAACCTTAGGATTGTTGAGTAAGGTACTACGACTGCTACTATGGAAATGCTAATGATGCCGCGCTACACATTAAAACAGTAATTGAATTAGCAATTAGCAATTTATTCAAATTAATTTTAATTGTTCTGTTAGTTATATGGATGTAATAAAAAAAAAACAAGCTAGACATTTGGAATGGCATGAGAAAATAGCATTGCTTAATTTCATGGCGAATAGAAACTGATTCACACAATTCACAATATATATATTTTTTGTTAATTCACTTACTTTTTCTATATTTTTTTGTTGGAGTAAATTGCAAAACTATTGTTATTAAATAAGTTCACTATGAACAACGAAACTTAATTTTTGATCTTTAGATATGAAATGTAAGAGATTCAATCATGTATTTAAGTTTTAAATAATTCTAAAGAAGGTGCCGTAAGATCAGCACGTTTCTTATTTTAATATTCGATGGTGGTCATATTAGTTAACATTGGAAAATATTCAACGGTTATCTCTGAGCCACGTTCCACTACGTGCTTCGGAAATATGATTATTAAGATAAGTAAACCTAAGGAGAAATGGGTAAATTACTAAATTTTAATCAATAATTGATTAAAAAGTAAATTTAATTGATTGATCATTAATTTCGGTTTGTCGGTCATTTCTGACCAATCTCTAATTCGACCGGACGTCTATTCATTTTCATTTACAGAACACCGACAATAATGGGGAATTAAGAGCACACGCTCTGCGGTTTAAAGAACGATTAATTAAATTTCACTCCATACACGTACGTTTACTATCAATAGTATAATAGGAAATTGGTCATCAGACACGTGGCAATTAGATCTCTTGATTTGCATCCTTCAAACCACCTACGAAATGTATTTTCTTATGAATAAAGACGATAATTTGTGACTTATTTATTGTCGACAGATGAAGCAAATGAAACAAGTTTAAATGTACCAAGTCATGTAGAATTGGAGGCAGTTTTCTCTGAGTAGGAAGAATTTGTGGATAATGTGTACGTTGTCGTATAAATAAACATGCATCTTTCAAAGAATATTAAAAAATATTAAGATACATTATTTACATACAATCCGATGCGATCGTTATTATTCCATGCACGGGACGAGAAATTAACCATTTCTGTGCACGACACGGAATAAAACAAGTGTTTACAATGACGCCTCGTGTTCATTTTTCGTTTTCCCTTTTCCACCTTTGATTTATTTCTACGGATTAATGCATCGGCCCATTCATTAACGTATTGGAAATTCAACCGTTGATTGTACTCACAATATTTTACATGTCCGTTACATTACATAACACCACAATGAATACAATTTTATATCGACATTCAATTACATTCTTGTACTAAAAATTAATAACGATAATTAGAAATATGATTTTTTTGCTTTGTTAATAAAATATTCTATTTTCAAACCAGTCTTCAGTCCCATCGGACATAATTCTTAGGCAAAAAGGACCCTATTGATATTTTCTAGGCGTGGGAGTAACAGTTCCCTTTTTAAAAATAAATCACTCGTTCTAAATCCATTATTCTTTGCAAATCCTCGTTCAGGTAGAAAGTCCACTATTTTTCAATTTCTATAGTTGAGTATTCAAATTTATTGATTGCTTCTTAAAATATTTATTGTATTCTTAACATAATACTGCAGTATTTCCTGAAGTGACTTGATTATTCGATTAAAAGAATGATTGGTTTACAAATCTTTCTTAATAATGTGTTTTCACAGCTTCTTGAAGTCATAAAAAGTATTACTCACCAAAATAAAAATTCTCAAAGTAGTAAAATGCAGATGTTCCTAATTATGAATAGAGCTTATTACAAATTTAGGCCGCTTGTAATGACATATTTTTTTAATTATCTTTCGATGATTTGGAAATATCAACTTACAAATAGGTTTAAGAAATGAGGCATTCGTTGCGAAACTTTGTACGTACTTAATTGAGTTCGCTTGTTTAGTAAATTCATAACAAAAACAACTTGTTGTTTGCCAAGCGATGAAATCGTGTATACTTGTAAGGTATACGTTTACCTTGCACACGAAAACATCCTAATTTTAAATCTAAACTTGCTGCGTACGGTAAAATACAAATTACAGTTGTTATTGTTTGGTTATGGTTATGGTTAACTTTTCTAGATATATATAATTCGTATTATAACTCATTTATTACAATTCTAGAAAACAATAGATACATGAACTTTGGATATTTGAGTAACTCATTGGGAAACTACATTAATTAGATAAAAGCTATTGTAAAAGTATGTAATTGTATCAGTATTTAAATATAGTAATTTTTAGATAAATATGTTTATGGCATAATCCGTCGATTTGCTTATTACTCAAGTTTTTTAAACTAAATTTAGTATATGTCAGGATGGCCGAGCGGTCTAAGGCGCCAGACTCAAGGTTCTACCTTGCCTGTCAAACAGGTCCATGAGCGTTCTGGTCCTCAATTGAGGGCGTGGGTTCGAATCCCACTTCTGACAAATCTTTTTTTGTTTTTTTTAGCAATATTATTATATATTAATCATATCAATTAATTTGCTTAGTTAAAATAATATAATTATTTCTTACCTTACGAATTTGTTGTATAAAAAAATCCTTTGAGATGTGAACTTTTCGAAATTATGATTCACATCTGATCTGCAAACAAACTTTACGCAAAACGGCAAATAACAAACTAATGTTATTGGGGCGGATTTCATCCAGTTTATTCCTATTGTTATGAAGATCGGGCGCATGCGTTTCTCAAGATTCGAAAGGTGACGACGGCGCGAACTCTCTACAAACGCCGTTTATGTTTATATTTGGAAGTAAATGTTTTGCTTATGTGCATTTTGGTAAATTAACAGATGCCCGAAGACTCGGATCAACAAAAAGAAAAAAGACGAAAGCCTTTTCTGAACCGTGAGACTGTAAATAAACTGCCGAGGCCTATAAATAACTACATGTTTCAATCCAACAACATTATAACTTAACGAGATGTAACTATTCTTGAATGGAAAACGTACAATGGTATTAATATACTTTCATTCATTAATTCTTATAAAATTGATTGCATTTGCAGAATGACAAAGACGACATTACTTGATTTCAAATGAAAAAAAATATTGATTTATGTGGGATGTTATAAAATTATGCAATATGAATGTTAACTTACAGGAAATTGAATGACATTTTCTTGTGTTTTTAATAATATCTACTCCGTCCTGTTTATAATGATCTTTGAATATTTGAGAGACGTTTATTATGAAATTTATTTGTATTTAAGTTGAGATATTTATCAATACATCACACTACTTAAGTGTAGTTAAAGAGTTACTTTACAATTCATGTTAATTATTAAACGAATTTCAAATGGAATGGTTTATGAAGTTGCTTAAATAATTAAACATTTGCGAAATTATACAAAAATTACATTTATTTTGAAAACAATAAAGTAGTAGTATTTAACACCGGACGAGGATTTATTAAATGAATTTCACTCTTGTAAAACGGAAATAATTTAATAGAATATCCTGAACGCTGAATATCCTGTTGATAACCACCATGTGGAGAATGAGAGAGAATGCAGTATATAAAAACAAACTAACTAATACTTTTTTTTTATTACAAAAAGCTATATTTATGAATCACTATGAAAGTTCAATTGTATAATAATTGTAGTACGTTTCCTTAGTTCATAATTGAAATGAAATTGCCACGGTCCATTCGTTCGTGCACCAGTTCCCAGGACTTTCCCAATAATTCGCTACCTCACTGATTCACTCGCAGAGCGCTCATTAATTAACTAAATTAAACAATGGAGATGCTCAGCTTATTGTTGCTTTTTTCTCGGGCTGAAGTTGGTAGGGAAAAAGTAGAAAGTTTTGCGAAATAATCGTTTCATTTGTCTCTGGAGGAACTGCAGGAACGACGCTCCACATCCAACCAACCTCCTTCTGCATTGTGTGTATTCAACGTGCAATGAGATTATTCCCAGCCTTTGATCGATTAACGTTATTACAATGTTAATTTTCCTTTCTGTTCGATTCATATAACACTTTCATGTATCTCAGAAACGACGTGAATTTTGTTCCATCCTAACACTTTTTTTTTTCTTATTCTCATTTAATCCGAATTTACGAGACGACACCCAATCCATCAGAGATAATTCGCCGAGGACGTGTGGGGAAATCGCGTTGCTTAAGTCAAGTTACGGTTCGGCGTGTAGGAAATGGTGAAAAAAGACGTAGCATGTGCACGCAATGTGTCAAGTAGATGGCAAAAATTGTTGACGTCAAGTTATTTTTACGCAAGAGCTTTTTTCTGTGTCTTCAGAGGCAGATGCGAGTGTCAACAGATACAGCGACAAATCATCTCCTGAAATATGAAATCGGCTTAAGAAAAAACCGAGTCGAAATTTCCTCAAACGTAACAAGACTATTAGGTTTCATTGATTTAGAAACGACTGTAGAAATTAATTATAAAATTGTATGTTTTTACAAAGATCTCTTTCATAATTTTAAGATGAATTAGTTTAATTTTATTATATTTTAGAATGACAAATTAATAATACAAATTTTAGATATAACTATAATGGTTTCACATTTACTGTAATTGAAAGTATGAACACTTTTTATTTAATGAATAGATTATTATATAAAATAATTGTAAATCAATCAAATATATTACAATAATGCCGCTAATCAATTGTTATTTATGTGGCTTATCGAATAGAAAATAATAGGCACTGCGTAATTATGATTGTGTTCGGTCGTTTTGCATAATGAACCTTAATTTCCTTGAATATGAGCTTTGTAATTTTGCGGCGCGTGAAGATTAAACAACGGCGAGAAGAGGACAAACGTCCTAGACAAAGTGTACCGAAACAGATAAATCCAAACTTCCGTGAGCGGAATTTATAGCATGGTAGTAAACTTCTTGACGCTACTTCTTGAAGATGAAGATGAAGAGAGAAAAAAAGAGAATAGGAAACGTTCCACAATTTCCTGTTTAAGCACATCCAAAAATGTACTGCTACCTTGAGACAAACATCCAGTCACATACAATGAATTATCAACATTTGCTTGCTTGTAATCGCTTGTACTCTTCCGTTAATAATTGAATTTGATGAGGGTAATCCTTGTAAGGCAATGATTTGTGTGTAATGAAGATGTAATTTTCTTGTGAACGCTTACAACTGCACGTACAATTATTTGTTTCGTGAATCACGTT
The DNA here is from genome assembly GCA_018845635.1 of Nicrophorus orbicollis. Taxonomy (NCBI): domain Eukaryota; kingdom Metazoa; phylum Arthropoda; class Insecta; order Coleoptera; family Silphidae; genus Nicrophorus; species Nicrophorus orbicollis. Next base: position 43,890 of record JAFMTC010004700.1, on the reverse strand, counting down.
CACAATGCTAACGTTTTCATTAAAATGTATCAAACAATATTATTTGTGTTTTTGTTACTTCAGACAAAGTTATATAAATACTATTCTAATTTAATTTTTTGCTACTTGCACCAGTAAACAAAGAAACACTTAAGTAGCGAAAACAAATATAGACATTGCGATCAGTGAAAAGAAATATTGTGTAAATAATTATATCTGTAAACCAAAGATAATTCAGTCATTGAAACGAACTGCAAACATATTATTTGTAATATTAATTAAAAATATGTATATTTGTGTTTATTGAGTGTTAAATTAAATATTTGATATAGGCAACCAAACATACTTACATTGTTTTCATTGTGACAAGATTTTAAATTATTTCTTGTGATAAACTGTAGAATATAGTCCAAGTAACTTCGAAATTGTTAGTGTTTATTTAAGTTGTATCAGTTGATGAAAATCAATTATTATTTTGTAAATCAATTTTTTTTTTAAGTTTTTAAATTTTCGAATGAAAAATTAAAGAATCGATAACTTCTAAAACTATTACGTTTATTTTTATCTGTTGTATTATAACAGAAAAATATGATGAAAGAAGGAAAAATCAAGAACTCTTATTGTCAACGAAATAGTTGTTACATGGGTGAAGTAATAGCATAAATTGTAAATGATTTTGTTCAAATGTCGATGATAAAACGTCAAAAATTGATTCCTGTGACAGATGTAGTAAGAAATGTGATAAATTTACTGTTATTGAAAATGGTGGTGGCTAAAGTGAAACCAATACAGTTTCAAAGATTACGACGGTCGAATAGGAAAACGCGAAACAGGAACTACTTGATCTCCGACACTCCAACGCAACTGAACGATTTGCCAAATGAAGTTCTACTAAAGATATTCTCGTACATCCCAGTCAAAGAGCTATTCTATAACATTCGTCCAGTCTGCAGACGGTACAAAGACCTGGCCATGTCTCCAATTCTGTGGAAATCGATCGAAGTGGAAAATGAAGTACCGACGACCACCCTCAAGCAGTGGATCAAATCGGCCAAACTTTTGAAATACTTGTCCCTCAGGCATAGGCACGACATCAACAGTTTGGCAGAAGAGGTGTCCAAATGTTGCAAGAATCTAGAATCGATAAAGCTGCAAAACTGTTGGGGTTCGCGCAGTAATTACCGTCTTCACAGCAACCCGCTCTGCCACCTGGTTACGCGATGTCCGAAATTGTCCAGTTATAACTTCAGTCAAAGCAGGTAGCCTATCCTGGACTTGCGGTACCAATTCGAAATCATAGAATTTTTTTAGACGATTCAGTTCTAGATTCATGTCCTGCAAATTCTTCCGTCTCATATCGAAGGACGACAGACACGGATCGGTGATGAAGAAATGCAACTACACGGGTCCCATGACTCCCAAACAAATGAAAGCCCTGTTCTCCGCGCTGGAAGAGTACGAGGTGCACGAAACTGCTACAATCGGAAACGTGAATTTGAACAATCGCTTCAAGCTCCGAGACATTGTGAGATACGTCCAGAACGAACCAAGTCCAAATCGCATTATCAACGAAGTGTGGGAAAACATTAATTACGGCGGGGTGAATGCGCGCGAAGAAGAGAACGCTGCCGCAGATGACTTTGGCATGGATGTGGACATTTGACCACATCCGAAATATATCAAATTGTTAGTTACTCAAATCTAAAACTTATCAGTTCAACCCCTAAGTATTAACTAATGAATTCTTGTAAGCTAAATAAATCATTTAATAGTTTCCATCATTTACACTCTCACGTTAAGATAAAGATACGAATAGAAATAATTCGAAGTTAGTCCTTTAAATATTTATTTATTTATTACTTTATATAACACATTTAATAAAATAAAATTCGACTAATGATATATATATTTTTTGGCTCTAACAGTGTCTTAGTTGTATGGTATAAGTTAAGTCATTCAAATTTATTCAGATTCGAACATCTTGGTAAGGCGCTGTGTAATAGCGCATAATGGTAACCCGATTACGTTGTTGAAATCGCCCAGGATTCCCTTCACGAAGGATCCACCCAATCCTTGAATGGCATAAGCACCAGCTTTACCCCTGAAATATACAAATATATGAATACAGTTAATTTAACAATTAAATATACAAAACAGACATTGGCTCTCCAGTCTCCACGTATGAAGTGATGTCTTCTTCACTCAAAGATCTCATGTAGACCGTGGTGGTTTCTACAAATCCCTCGTACTTATTTTTGTGCTTAATAACGACGCCCGTGTAGACCATGTGCGGAAGTCCAGAATTGGCTAATCTGAAATTTCCAGAATTCGAAACTTGCCATCATTAATTATGCGAATAATTGTACTTTCTGATGAATTGCGCTGCTTCTTCCGGATCCTTCGGCTTTCCATAGAAAACCCCGTCACAGGCAACCATCGTGTCCATTCCGATTATAATGTCTGGATATCGCTCGTCGTCTTTAAGCCGTTCGTAAACGCTCTGCACTTTACGAAGGGCAGTCTCTTGGACATAATCGGAAAATGTGTACCGAGACTTGTCGAGGTCCTCTTCATAATCTGAAGGTATGGTTTCAAATTTTAAACCCTACAAAGAAGAAAAACGTTACTTTTTAAAACTTAGACAAAATCAATAGAAAATATATTTGTTTAGATGCGCAGAGCGTGTCATGTAAATTTGACAAAATCAACATCAATTATGATTCAACAATGTGAACTCTCATTACATAACCTATACAATAACAAAAATATTTGTTAAATGCAGTGAGAATTATTAGTAAACATAAGATAATAGTTTTAAATAATATTCATATACTCTTCATAAATTATCTAATTGAATAGAATTGATATTAACGTCAAGTTCCATTACTATCTTTTCTTAATTAAATAATTTTCGATTCATTTAAACATTGAATCAATTTATACTTACAGTTGAGTCAAATAATTCCTTGCGTTGTATCGACTGCGTAGCCAATATTATTCGCTTTTCTCGTAGTTTCCTCTTGAGAGGACTAAACATGTTTTTCATCTGTGGAGTTAACGTCTGAAAACAAACAATGATTAGGCTTTGGGAGTGGCCTTGGATTAATCATCCAATAGAAAAACGTGTCTTAGATCAGTCTTAGATTCTTACAAGGAATTTGCAGTTGCAATGTCATCATTGCAGCTCCAACTTGCATTATTTGTATGTTATCAAATGTAAACATATATAACGATGATACTAGTAATAATTCTTACCTTTGCGGCTTTTGGGGACGGGTTAAAGAAGAAAATGCTTTAGTTTTTTTTTAATATTTGGCAATTGCTTATTTATTTGATATATTCAACAGGAAATGCAAGATATGTATGAATGTAGAATTATTGATTTACTCGCAAGCACATGTATATAAGCTACCTCCAGGGCGTTACTTCGAGCAACGTTGGTTGCATAATGTCGTATTTATCCCTTTTATGTCTACCAGCAGTTCTCTTGGATATATTTGTTATTAAAACTATAAATACTTGTGAAATGTCATTGAAGAATTGCGCACTTTCTAATTAATAATTCGTCGTTCAGTAATATGTCTCTTAATTATTAGTATAACTTTATTTGTTTTAGTTATCATATCATTAAGATTATTCACTAGAGATAATGTGTTTGAGTCAAGTTAATAGCATTTTACGAATAACGCAAATCTAAATGTATAATTCGGTTGTAATAATTGCATTGGTTCTTAACTGGAACTATTCGATTATATTTACGAATATTAAATAACTATACTAGTCATTGATGATAAGTTTAAATGGAGTACAGAATCAATGAAGATGATATTTTAACGATTAGCGAATTATCGACCCACTTTTCGTGAGTTTGGGGATGTGCTATATTATATGTGATCCAAGTTAAGAACCGGTGCTCCATTGGATGGAATTAAATATATTTTGTGATTTTAATATTATTTAATAAATTATTTTCACAACATTTATTAAAACAATTTATCTATCATTTCTCCTACAATTTCTTTTATATATATATATAAATCATTTTTTTACATTATAATAATAATAATAATCAATATAATCATAATATGGAACGTATTACTTATTAGATAATATAATATAGTATTTATAATAATAATAATATTTCAATATTTGTGTATATTTATAAATTTACTTAAGCTGAGACCGTTTCAACCATTGACTTTTTAATAATCTCTCCAAAATTCTCGTCGCAGTCATCTGCATTCGCCACTGCTGTGCTGGAGTCGCATTTGTCGATATCCATGCAGTTGGTGGATGATGCCGTTGCCGTCGCCGTTGCTAAATTCGCAAAACCTTCGGCGTTATCATCGTATTCGGAGTAGTAACGTCCGTGGAGAAGATCCGAGAAGGATTCCATTTTTCCACTGTTGGGTGCAACCGGGTTCAAGCTGGTGTACTGGTTCTCCTTGCTATCGGCTGGAGGAGTGTAGTTGTCCTGGGTCGCGAAATGATCAAAATTGGTATGCTGGAAGTTCGCATCGTGATGAGTTTTGGAAGCAAACTCTTGGGTATAGTATGGGGTGAAGACGGGGGCGAAGTCGGTGAAGCCTGGTTGGTACGGTTGTGTGTATTGATTGGAAGGAGAGGCGGTGTAAGGGGAAGCGCCGGCCGGGAAACCGACATCAGAGTAACGGGGGTCGGTGGAAAAGTGGAACCCATGGTTCGGGGGCGGCGGTGGCGGAGGCAGCGGCGGCGGCGGGGGTGGCTGGAAATGCTTCCTATTATCGGGGCTCTCGCGACGCTGTTCCTCCTCCTCCCTGTAGCACTCTTCTCGAAACGTGTACAGATCCAAGGAATCTTCGCGTGCGGGTAAATTGGAGAAATTAGTGGGAGTCGAATGGGAGATGGGTCCGGGACCTTCGCCCGGCGCACCGTAATGGAGATTCGTGAAGCTTCCGTCGTGCACACAGCTCTCCACTTCGACATGCGAATTCAGATTGACGTCTCTCAGTAAACTGCTGTTATACTTTCCCGTCGTCTTCGTCGGACCATCCTCCTTTTTGTAAGCCAGCCGCTCACTTTCCATCCACTTCTTATCGGTCACCTCCTCCTCAGACTTCTGCTTCTTCTCTAACTCTAAACGCATCAGCGTATGTATAAAATGTGTGCGTACCCTAACAGGATTAAACTCGATTCGCCCGCTGGAATTACCGCAATTATCGCGCGAACATCCGCACGGGAAATTCAGTCTGTCAACTTGACATTTTATCCCTGCCTGACTGCAGGAGCAAGTGTCCGGATCGCAATAACCCTTGCAACCGCATCCGCAGAACTCCCTCGATGTCCTTATATCACGGCACTCGTCCTTCTCCAACGAATCAATTTTCCTTACTCCGGCTGCCCGCAGCAAAGCCCTTCTCTGCCGCGTCGGAACTGGCTGCAGGAAGTAATAGTTCTCCAAGTCCAGCTCTGATTCCGAGGCATCGCTGGGTTCCTCCTCGCTATCGCTATCGTCGCTCGAAGAAACCGTGTTACTCGCCACTTGCCTTTCCATCCTCAACTGCTGCAGCAGCTGCCGATGCAACCTGCGTTGCTCCACGGCGTGTTCCGTCAACGAAAACTTCTTCGTGTGCGAGTGCTGAGGACCCATGCCCAAGGTGCTACCACCCTGACTCGGCACGCAGGTGAACCCCTGTGCCCTGGGAAAGTAATAAACGGTGACGCCGGAAAATGTAATACCTTTCTTCTTTTTTAAATTCGGCTCCAAACTAATCTCATCTTCAGGCTCCACCTCAATTTCATCGAATTTCCTCTTCAAACTGCTTCTGATAGGCTCGCTATCTCCGAGCGAATTTGTTTCTTTCTGAGCTTCCTCCAATATAGCACCAATTACCTTAATATCGCTGTGCTCCAAAACATCGCTGCTCGACTTGGGTTCTTGGTAATTTGTTGTGGGCATATCAAATTCCGTCGTCGAGCTCTCGTGAATCCTGTCCAGGAACGACGTGTCGCTGTCGCTCTCACCCAGAGCCGTTGTACTCGTCGTGGTAACGACGGCCCTTTCGTCGCTCAGCTCTGATCCCAAACCGGAGTCTGACCCGTCTGACCTATCGTGCGGCTCCTCCGTTAATTCCTCCACCGTCGGGAGCGACTCTGTGGCGGAGTCTTCGCCATCGTTGGTATCGCAACTAGCAACTGCTTCGTTCGTCTGTGGTTCCGTGTATAAGTTGGAATCACCGTAGTCGCTTCGCTCATTCGAACTCGATGGGGACTCGAGAAAAACCGACTTAACAATGCCCAACAGTCCATCCGATGTCGATAATAATGGTGATGATGACGATGTCGACGACGGCAGTTCGTCCACATTTTGGTCCTTTGAATTGGTTCCGCCCATCTCTGTTTCTTCTTGACTAGTTAGCGCCGAAGTACTTTCCACGGACATCTTGATCTGCAAAACAGAGAAGAAAACCGAAATTAAGCAATTGCTCGGAAACTACCGTTAATGTACTTGCTAGTTGCAGGAGCCATGATTACTGCGTCTGCTCTAGTCAAAAGATCATCGGAGAAAGGTTCAAATCTACGGCTCGTCGAATAGCGAGTGTGCGTTATTTTGATTCAAGACGCAAATAACAAACTGATAAATCACATGGATTCCACGGCACTCGCGATTTCAATTAAACCCGGACGAAAGCGCACGGACGGACGGACTGAGTGCGCGCAAAACATAACTGTTTCCAATTCTTACTTGCCAATCGAAGCAAAAGCGGGGGCTTCGGAGCATTCTCTATTACTCATACAAGGATTATGCACTATTTTTACATTAAAATGTCCTGACGTCAAGTTAGTCAGGCAGTGCGCGACGAGCGCAACGAGGAAAGCTTTATCAGTTTTTAAACAAACTGCTATTTCTGCAACATTTCCTTACTACTGCTATTACGTTCTTTGTATTTTCGTATATACTTTCGTGCCACATCTCTTCACCCGCTTTCCACGCCATTTTCACTTTATTTATGATGAAACTTTTGTTAATTAAGGCCAACACGCGCCGCCTCAATCCGTTCGATAATTGATACTAATCCCCGGAAAATCGTCGTTCTTCGACCTACACGTCCCTTTTTACAGTGTACAGGCGAAGAAGAAGGTGCATGTTTACCAATTTTTATAGCTACACTTTCGAAACGCTTTTGAAATCGCGTCGGGACGCGTGCGCCGCCCCCACCGAAATATGGGTGTAACCATCGAAAAGCTAATCTATTCTGGGATAAGCTGGATCAAAATCGGGATGCATTTGAAACCAATTTTTCGGATTAATCATACAATTTTTCGCAATTCGAAACACGTTTTGAATACATGGGAAGGCAGAGCAGCAGCTACGCTCTGACGAAGGTTACAACAGGCTGCCTCGCAAGGTTAAACGCGTTTTATATTTAAAATTTGTCTCCGTTGCTGGTCGCTATGTGCGAAACTCTCGCGCACGACATTTCCATTTTTCAAATTTCCCCATGCAAACTTTCGATTTTCAAATCCCATGATGTTGTTTTCCAGTGGATGCTAAAGAAATCCGATTGCAGCTGCGATCTACTACTTACTTACTACTCACTGCCCACCATTCGGTAATAACAATAATTTATTTCAAGGCCGTTTTGCATAATGCGAGTTAGTGTGTCACCGAGTGTTTGTGTGGACCGAAAAAATGGTTTTCGGCGTAGATTTTGTTTCGGTTTTAGTTATCCGTGGAGCTATCATCATCCTTCTGCGTCTTAATTTGAATCATTCAAGTTTGCCTCGTTTCCAACGACAAGACTCGACACATTATGATAACGAGTCATCGCTATTTGGGTTCTTTCCACACTGCAGAAACGCGCGCCACTTGTGCATTTACAATTACATTTTAAAACGTCTTGCAAAAGAAAAAAAACGATATATTATTTCTTACGAGCCTCGAGAATAACGAAGCCTTACTGTTGTATTAACATGCCATATCAACTTTCACAACACACATATCATCGTTGCAGTTCACCAACAATTTATTAAAGAAGGATTTATTGAACTACATTAGTTAAACCAATTCAAATTCTATCACTAATCAAAATAATTATAAAAAAAAGTAATCATTTATTTTACATGAATTATTCCACACATAATTTATAAATTTCTATACAAAAGCATGAATTCTCTTATTATTTAAAATTATGTATTGTTGAGATGTTTAATATTCTCCTAAATTTATATAATTACATGATAATAACAAGAAAATTTGAAAAAGTACGCAGATATTTCGAACAAAATAAATCAATTCTAAAGGAAATACCGAAAAACAAGTTTACCGAGAAAACATGTAACGGAATCCCTCTTCCTGCAGAGAAAACCAATTTCACCTAATAAAAGATTAAACGCGAACTCGTCGAAAATATTTATTCGGCGTTGATTGGAGACTCATCCGTTGGTAAACTAAATAAATATTGTTCACTGCTTCCCTCATTTCAATTACGAGTGTTTCTACTTGGCACATGGAGTGACATGGAGTTTCTTAACAACAGTAAATATGATCTGCATCGAACGGAGCGAAATTGTTGGATTTGCATGATGCGTTTTGTAATTTTATTTATGCCAACGAAATCGAAATACCAATTGCTTGCTTGGCACACGCTTTAATAACAGTGCCTTATACACATACTTGGGACACTATCGGCTAATGATTATAATCAGTATAAAATTTGAATTTCAAATTCGCTCATTTACTTAAGCACTATTCAATCGTATGCACGTTCTCTGTTAATAAGGAATATGACATTTTCCTGTAAAATGCTTAGAAATAATAAATCGCCATTAAAATTGCAATAGTAACTTTCAAATCTGCAAACACTATAAAATACTATATTCGTTTACCAATGGTTTCCATACTTTATAGTCTTCTACTTATCGAAATTACTATGAATTATTTAAGAATTCGTATTTTTTCTATACCAAATGTAAACATTTGTCATTTCAAGTTGCTTTGCTTAAAATATTTCACATCAAATAAAGTTCCTCTATTGTTGTAGCACCCCTCTGGGTGTTGCAAGATAGTGATGTTTGGTTGTGAGGGAACACCGACACCAAATTCAATTGTCGAATGGTATTAATTTTATCCCAAAATCAAACATAATTAAACCGTACATGACCCCGGCAAGAGGAGAATGAGGATATAAGCTTCTTTCAGCATGAAGTTTTTACGGCATATGTATACTTTGCTTATCAAAATACAAACCCGGTAAGTTATTAATAATAAAATTTCAAACATTATTATCTTACATTTTCCGGTGCACAATAAACTCACCGTTGTTGGGAAATCTTTAACAACGAAATCTACTTATTTCTTAAAAAATCATCCATAATTGTCATACTTTAAACATTTCTATCTAAAAAATACTACATAAAATTTGAACGAATCTTGCCAGAAAAGGAAACGAAACAATTCGAATTTTGATCTAAATAATAAATTAACAAATGTTAATTTTTAGAGAACACTTAATTTCATTTTACAAACAGCTCTATTTTCGTTACGTGCATTGAGGTTACACACAATGTTATTCTCTGTCGTGACTAACTCAGTTACCTAATAATACACAATATTCTTGTAAATAGTTAGTCAACAAATAACATATTATTCAACAATATTTTTTTGTTAATGTTCATTAATAATTTTAATTACATTCTATGATCAACAAATAATTTAGATTTAGAAATTTTGCATAATAATTTGAAAAGTCCTCTATTTGAATAACAGTGAGATATCAAATGTATTGCAACAACTATATGAAATATATAAACCAAAATAATGCAAATACACAGAAAAGAAAACACCTGCTACAAAGGGCTATAGACTATAACTCTTTCTGCCCATTTGAATAATATTGCTTGAAGTATTGCTAACAATTTTTAGTACAACAAATGCAGCTCTTGTTGGCAACACACGACTAATAATGGCATGTGCAAATTAGCATACTTGTGTGAACTATAAATGTTTCCGTAGGTTTGTTTATTAACCGGTAAAGTAACATAAATTAAAACAAACCAACAACTATTTAGAAGCAATTAAATATAAACTAAATCCATAATTACAAACAACAATATTAATATGTATTTGATATAAAAAGTTTAGTTTGTTTTTTGAAATATAATATGATATGAATCTCGTTTTAATGATAGGATAGAAATGTGCAAGTTGATCTATTTGAATTTGAATCAAGTAAGACTCTATGAATAGAAGATATTTATTTTGAAAAGTGTATTTATGGTCGTAGGTTGTATAAATTGGATTACTGTTTATGCATATTTCATGTAGGCAAACTTCATATTCTCGGTGTATGTAAAAAATTTGACTCTGTTCTACTGAAGAGATTATTGCAAAAGCAAAAAAAGAGTATAAGTATACGAAAGGGGTGGAAACGGTGTGCGTGTCAGAAATAAAACAAAAAAAAATACACATATAACAACGCCGGAAACCTGTTGACTCGTGACAGAGTTTGCTATAAAAGTAGAGGATCTATACGGCACCAGGAAAAAAATGAATGAGAATAAAACGAGAGTTACATTATCAATTTCCTATCCAACGTAATTCGCGGATTGGTCTTATGCAAACGTTCGTTACGGTCGGAATTAGCGCGGAATAGAATGTAAAATCTGCTTCGAGTGTGTGTGCAACTTTCAACACTCAAGAGAGTCACAGTCCGGCTCGGCTAGAAATAACGAAAATCCTTCAACTCGATACCGAAAAGAAAACGAAAAACGTCGTCCATACGTACACCTACATAGCAGGCCTGTGCGTCGTACTGCCTCCCCTATCAAGTTATGAACTTATAGTTTGCTTGTTTACCTTATCCAATTGATTAGACGCGAGGTCAGGTCCTTGTCCAGGCGAATCCTTTGCTCCAGACTCCTCCCGCAGTCGCACTTAAAACCAAATATCGTACATTCGCGCGCGCTATCAGTCCACGATTGTGTAATATACGAATCGCACAGCTCTTAATTAATATATATATACAAAAAGACCAACAGGATAGATGAGAGGCAGCACACGAAAAGGGATAGACAAAAGACGAACTAAAACAGAAAGAGAGGATCAAGTGATTCGGTAGTAAGCTAAATGAATTCTCACTGGTGAAGTCTTCTAGTTCCGAGCGAAAATTTAAATACATATAGTTTTTGTTCCTTCCTCTCTCCTCCAGTATGTTTTTTCGAACTTCTTCTTTCGGTATCCTTTTCCGTCTTTCTCTCTGGCTCTCCTCCCGAAGTATTCTATTGGAATATACTACAGTTCATTGTACTAGTGCGGTGCCCTACAAGTCTATACACAGCAACGGATTAGGTTTGTAAACTCGCAGTGCGAGCGAGAGGAGCCTGTTGGACGACGAGTGTGCGCACCTCCGGCCGTTGCACATGACGTACAAACCAGACGAGGAATGTATTCTAGAGATGTGCACGGTCTTGGAGCGCGCCCAACCTTCCCCATGGTTCCCCATTCAAAGTCAAAGGGGAGACGGGGGTGCGCCAACTTTAGCAACCGTCGATCTCCTCCCCCGCAATCGTAACCGCTTCGAGGGGTTGCCGGGCAGGTATTGCCGCCTTCGGTTATTTACCCACAATTTTTAAATTGACAAATCATCTTGTCAGTACATATCAAATACAAAGAACGGAATTGGATCTCCCCAATTCTTCGTCCAAGAATGAATACCATTAAGCACACATTTCTCGTACCCGACGCTTTCTACTGCACCACCACTTGATGCTTTCTTTTTTGTACACACTCTTCATTTAAACACTTGGTTTAAATTAATAAAGACGGTTTTAAATAGTTGGAAACAATATTGAAACAATAATACTACTTGCATATTTTCAACTGAATACAATTTTATCATCTTAACGTATGTTTTAAGGCAGTAAAACTTATGGTCAATAGCCCCAATTATATTTATTTTTTATTATTATTGCATATAATTATTTATGTCTCAAATTGAGGATAAAAACCTATGGTCAATAGCTTTTTGCAATAGTTATTATCCTTAAGCTTTTTAAAAAATTGAATGTGCAAAGTATTTAATAACAATTTAATAAAGACGGTTTTAAATAGTTGGAAACAATATTGAAGCAATCATACAACTTGTATATTTTCAACTGAACATAATTTTATCATCTTAACGTATGTTTTAAGGCAGAAAAATTATGGTCAATAGCCCCAATTATATTTATTTTTTTATTATTATTGCAATAAATATAATTATTTATGTCTCAAATTGAGGATAAAAACCTATGGTCAATAGCCCTTTGCAATAGTTATTGTCCTTAAGCTTTTTAAAAAATTGTATGTGCAAACTGTTTAATAACAATTTAATAAAGACGGTTTTAAATAGTTGGAAACAATATTGAAACAATAATATTACTTGTATATTTTCAAATGAACCCAATTTTATCATCTTAACGTATGTTTTAACGCAGAAAAACTTATTGTCAATAGCCCCAATTATATTTATTTTTTTATTATTAATGCAATAAATATAATTATTTGTGTCT